>JANSTX010050838.1:0-11722 GCA_027564355.1 Penthetria funebris | reverse complement strand
TTGCTACAAAGTGTAAAAAACATTTGAAAATTTAAATTGATAGATAGTTGATAAGACTAGTTTCAATATTAAACATTAAAAAAAAAAAAAAATTATTTTATTGTATTACCGTATAGTTACTATATAATTATCTGAGAAATAATGCTGAATGGTTATTACAACAATTAGATGTCAGTGATAAAGAATTAAGCGAATTTCAATCACTACCTGGTCAAAATATTAAGGAAGAAAAGGAGGGTCTATTAAAATTAATGTTTCATATTGGCAATCAACCATTTGATCAAGTAATTTTATTTTTAATTTCGAGTATAATAAATTTGGAAAAAAAACTTTATGCTTTATAGCTATTATCAGGTGGATTAAGAATTAATTATAATAAGTGGTTTCAAACACCAATGTCCATACCAATTGAAAGAGCATGGTTGCAAATTGCTCAACGTCATGAATTTAAAGAAAATGTTAAATTATCTGTACAGGATACGGTTATGGTAGCATTTATAACGTCACAATGTAAAACATAAATTTGAATTGTGATTTTGAATATAATAAACATATAACAAATATCATTAATTATTAGTTGCATAAAAAATATGCTTTTATAAACGGCCTAGTTAAAAAAATAATGAGGTATAAGTTTAATTGATTAAAAATATAATATAATATAATATATTGTTTTGTCATCAAATTCTTTAGTATATAAAATAAAAAAAGTAAGAATTGTAATAAAAAATCGATTGTCAACATAATTTTATCGATGAATATAAGAAATAGAGAACATAATTTTTACAAATAATTCATTTATATTTGTCAAATTAATTTAATGCATTGCAGAAAATTTAGTTAAATTCAATACGTTGTTCATAACGCTAATTAAATATACGTTCAAAACAAAATTTTAAAAAAAATCTTCTAATTATTTTATAAAATATATTTATGTAATTTAGATTGAAACTTTGTTTTCGATGAAATCAAAAATTTATTAATTTGTAGAATATTCAGAAATTTAGTTTAGATATTTTTTTAATTATTTTAAAAAATAATAGAGGTTCATAAAGTTAGTGATTTTATATTTTTCTTTAAAGAAAGGAAACAATGTTAAAGAATTAATTTTGGATATCAAAATGGCAATTGAAAAGAATTCATTGGAAGGTACTTATACTTTTAGCCATAATATTCTATATTACAATTTTTGTTTTTATATCCTAATATCTTATTTTAAGTTCTTAATTGTGTAATTTAGACTTTAATTTATTTTCTGAACCATGACCCATTAGCATTGCATCCTTAAAGAATGTATAGTTTTTATTAGTTACGAATGAGATAATTCAATTCTAAATTAAATTAACAAAGATCTCACTATCCCTATTTATTAATTTGTTTTTATATATTTTTTTTTAGAAAACAACATAACTACATTAGATTCCTATAATAATGTTAAGAGATCATACGTTGTTCTAAATTTTATAATTATTATATGTTTTATTTGTTTATCAATTGGCATATTTATTGGATATTATAGTATAGAACAAAGTAAGTTAAACAATTATTCATTTTAATATTTTAAATAGTAATTTAATAAAATTTTACTCGTTACTTGCAATAAAGATAAGGAAAATCCTATAAAAGTATATCATTATCAAATCAATGATATTGCACAATTGAAAACAAAAATAACTACAACTACTGCAACAGCAACAGCTACAGTAACTGAAAGTAATGTATTTAATGAGATTTTCAATACAATAAAAAATGTTTTTAAACGTGATCTAAATATAAATGAAATCGATAAATTTCATAAAATGACTGAAAATAATGATAATACTATGGAAACAATAAGCAATTTAATAATCACTGATGAAAAGAATATTAAATCATGTCCTGCAGTGTCAAATTTAAACAAAAAATCTAATCCAAAAGATTGGAATCAACGATCCAAAAGAGATATTATTAACGATGAGAAACTAATTGATCCTATTGAAGAATCATTATTAAATAATAGACAAGAAAATATTCACGGTAAACAGCAATATGTTAGAGAAAAACGTCGAGCTGAATTACAATTATTGAATTTACAACAGAAATATACAAGATGTAAAAAGGAAACACCAACAAACAATCAATGTGATCTAATTTATTCTGATTTCATAACATTAGCAAAGGATTTAAATGAGAAATTTTCTATTATGTCTGATAAATTTACGATTATGACTGATAGTTTTAATAAATATAAAACACAAGATAATCATTATGTTCCGAGAATTGAATCAAGTAGTAAAAAATATGTTAATGGTATGAAATATGATAAAATAAAAAGTAGTGAATTAAATAGTAAAATCTATAATGAGCAAATATTAATTGGTAAGAGTACTGATGATAATGAATCAGATGAGTCTTCAGAGGAAAAAAAAGATGATAAAAAACATAAAAAAGATAAGAAAAAACTGAAGAAAGAAAAGGAAAAAGAAAAAAAAGATAAAGAAAATATTAATAAGGATAAACATTTAAATCCTACAACGATGAATTATATTGATCAAGATTCTACATCACACAAAATAACCTCTACTACAATACAAAGTAAGGAGACAAACAATACAACTAGCATCGACTGGTTAATTGAAAAAACAACTGCATTTATTGACAATATTCCTAATATAACTGAAAAATCACACAATCATGGATCTTTTACATCAATCGATTCTTCAACATCATCATCATTTTCGGTGCCAGTTACTGAAAAAAATATTCATTTTATTAAACATCCACCAAAAATTCATGAATATCTTATAGATGATTTATCAGATAAAATATGGCATTCAGCCGATAAAACAAGAAATATTGAACAAATTTTAAGAGATAAATCAAGTACAAAAATTAATTCTATTAATCCAAGATCGAAGGATATAAAAAAGGATGAAAATATAAAATTTTCTAATTCAAAGGATGTAGAAGTTATTGGTAAATTTACACAAATAAAATTAAATACTATAAACATATTAAATAAAATTCGTAGGTGCTAGTGGTCCATTTATTACCCTGTGTGAACAATTAGGTCATTCCAGAGTATTTTCACAATTGGATAAATCGAATACATTACCAAATAATTTACCACAAACTACAGCTTTTACATATAATGGACCACAATTTCATGTACATCATGCAACTGCTGCCGGATCGTTAAATATTCCTGTAACAGGTGAATCAATCAGAGGAGGACCATCACAATATTTATATAATCCAGGCATAACAAAATATATAAAATATAATTTTTATTAATTTTGAAATGAAATTTGTTTTTACTATTTTTTGTTCACTAGGATTTAGTTACATAGGTAAACCGGTTTGTTTTGTTGGATCATATAAAATTGATCAATCAATGTGGACATCGAGACAAGTGCCATATGGAGGAAGTAAGTGTACATATGCGCTCATTATTTAATGTTCTGATGCTTGTTTATTGTATTTTATAGACCCGGTTTTATTGCCAATGAATGTATTATTACGAAATAATCCCGATAACGATAATGATGAGTAGGATATTCTTAAAAATAACAAAAAAAAAAAAATAGAACAAATAAACATATTAATCAATTAATTTTCATTTCTGTTAGAGATAAACGATTAAAAAATGACTATCAAGGGAAACCAATATTTTGTACATATATTCCAACGAAACAACAACAAAATACCTATAGAAACAATGATAATGATAATGAAAGTATTCAACAACAAAATATTAATGAACAAACATATAATATACCATCTGATTCGGATATTATTTACGCTTCGTATCCAAATCAAATAATAGCATTTACAAATAATCATAATGCAAAAATCAATAATATTTGTAAATCAAGTACAATATCTTGTTTTGGTGTAAGCCAATGTATTGACAAATCAAAATGGTGTGATTCGAAAGTGGATTGTTTAGATGGCAGTGATGAAACTGCTTGTTCGTGTAAATCGCGTTTGGATAAATCAAAAATTTGTGATGGTTACATCGATTGTCCCATGGGTAGCGATGAATTAGGCTGTTTTGGATGTGATAAATTTTCTTATTCATGTTATCATAATTTAAATGAATATAATGATGCCAGACGATCAGCACTATCGATGTGTTACAGTGCAATTGAAAAATGTGATGGATTTGAAAATTGTCTAAATGGTAAAGATGAAAAAGATTGTTCAATGATTGTTCGTACATTAGGGCAACATACGGTAAATAATAGTTTTTAAATTTCATTACATAAATATTAGTATTTAATATTTATTTTATGGATCTTTGATTACTTAGTCTTATATGGTATCATATTCCGAAGGATTTCTTCATAGAAACTATAAGGGTCAATGGTATCCGGTATGTAAAAATCCTGAGAGATGGGCCCATCAAGCATGTGAAGCAGAAATTCAACACATGGATCAGTTATTTTATTTATAATTATTAACAACTAACAATAATTTTTTTTCTTTATATTTCCATATAGTGAACCAATTTTATTATATAAATCCAGTACATATCCTGGCCAATTTATTCAACCATCAAAACATTCAAGAACAATTATCGATGCTGATTTATTAGAACCACAATTTACTGATAATTGTTTTATTAATAATGATAATAGTAGAAATATGATTTTATATGTTAAATGCCCCTTAATGAAATGTGGTAATGTGAAATATACAGAACCAATGTCACCATTGAGAGTACGTACTTTCATGACAGATAATATAAGTAATGAAAATCAACGAGATAAACGATCTGATGTACGTGTTGTTGGCGGTATACCATGTGATCCTATGAAATGGCCATTTGTTATTGGACTATATCGTGATGGGCATTTCCATTGTGGTGGTGTAATACATAATGAATTTTGGGTAATTATATTAATACCATTAAACGATTAAAATAAACATACATTAATAATTTACAGATTATTACAGCTGCACATTGTGTTGATAAATTTTCTATGCATTATTATGAGATTCGTGCTGGTTTATTACGTCGATTTAGTTATTCACCAATGAATCAAATTATAAAAGTTTCACATGTTATAGTACATGAAAAATACGATCGAATAAATATGATAAATGATTTAGCATTAATAAAACTGTATAATCCGATATTATTCAATCGCTGGATAAAACCGATATGTTTACCAGCACATGGTAGAACAACTCAAGATGCCAATTGGATTTGGGGACCGGCAAAAGGAACCATTTGTACAGCAGTTGGTTGGGGTGCAACAAGAGAAAAGGGACCAGATCGTAAATTTAATAAATAAGAAAAATAAATGTGAATTAATTTCTTGTGCTTTTCTATTTTCAGCCGATCATTTACGAGAAGTAACTGTACCAATTCTGGCAAATTGTAAACATCAAACGGATAAAGAGGGACATGAACTTTGTGCTGGTGAAGTAGATGGTGGCAGAGATGCGTGTCAAGGTTTAATTTAATTAAATTACTTATAATCTAATTAAAAAACAATTTTTATTGTATATTGTAGGTGATTCTGGTGGACCACTATTTTGTAAAAGTGTATCAAATTCATCTGAATGGTTATAATACATATATTTTTTTATAAATTAATAATATAATATTGATAAATTATTATTTATTTAGGTATATAGCCGGTATTGTAAGTCATGGTGAAGGTTGTGCACGTCCCAACGAACCTGGTGTTTATACACGTGTTGCTCTATTTATTGATTGGATACATGAATCGGAAAATTCTGACTTAACGCAGTTAAAACAACCAAAACAAATTTGTTCGGGTTATCGTTGTGTATGGGGTGGTGGATTATGTATACCGAAAAAAGATAAATGCGATGGCATTATTGATTGTTTGGGTGGTGAAGATGAAATTGAATGTGGTTTTCGAAATGATGATTCAATGTTAGGATCAAATAATACAATGGAAACAAGTACATCATCATCATCATCATCATCATCATCACCATCATCATCTGATAATTCAACTAATTTGGATGATCAATTTTTATCATCAACTGAAGTACCTCGATCGTCAACAATTCATCCACCATCATTTACATTAAATCCACCATATGCAAGCCAACATGATGATATTAAAAAAGATGTTAAAAGAGGTGAAAAATCTATAGATATTAATAAATTGCCACTACCAATAAAACATAATTTACCAATTAATGATGACAAAATTTCAACTACAACTAATTCAATACCACCAAAGTTATCTTCTTCACCATCATCATTACAGCATGACCATTATCCTGTTACAGAAAGAAGAACAACCATTAAATCATATTCTAGTCATCAAGATATTACTACAGAAAATGTCCATCATGAACATATTACACACGTAAATGATTTTGAATCCAACACACAATATAATCAAAATAAAGAAAATATTCATCATACGAATTCAACAAATTACGACCAAAGATTTATTTGTCGAGAGTAAAGTATCCCATGTTTTATTGTTTAAATTTTATTTTATCTTAAACATGCTTATATTAAATCATTTTCAGATATTTACAAAGTATTAATTATGATCATCGATGTGATCATGTCAATGATTGTGAAGATGGAAGCGATGAAAAAGCATGTACCTGTAAAGAATATTTAATAGTAAGTGTTTCTTAAGTATGTTATATTAAAATCGTTATAATTTCTATGAATTTCGCCTTCATTGTGTACACGCAGATCAAGTGCAATTTTTAATTTACTTGCTTTATATTCAATCAATCTGTTTTAATAAATAATAACTTAACTATAATAACTTTATTTTAGCCAAAACATCAACATTTTATTTGTGACGGTAATGTAGATTGTGCTGATTTATCTGACGAAAGAGACTGCAGTAAGTATTTATATCACATGCATTTATGGATAAATGAGAGTAAATCTATTAAAATTATAATTATTGCGAATATTCATTGTTAATATAATTGTTGAATCTAATAAAAAAAAAAATTATTTCAGTGAAGTGTAATCATAACGAATTTATTTGTCGGCTTTCAAAGAAATGTATACCAATAGAATTGAAATGTAATAATGCATTCGATTGTGAGAAGAAAGAGGATGAATTAGACTGTCGTAAGTTGAACATATTTTTCTTTTAAATTTGGCAATTAATATTATGTATAATGTGAGGGAGGGTTGTTTAAAATCATTGATTATACTCGTCAACATTAACTGTCTGATGAATTACTATTATTTTTTAAAATTTCATTTTAGTTGCGTTAACTGATGGTCATACAGTTTATTTGGATATTAATTTAAAACCTATATTTAGCGATAGGGGAATAATTTGTAAGAATGATAAAGGAAATTGGAGACCAATTTGTAGTAATGAATTGGATATTCAACAAAATGGTGCTGAAATGGCAGGACAAGTATGTTCAATATTAGGATTTAGGTAAATTTATATTATTGTTGTTAATTTTAGCTATAAAATAATAGATAGAAAATACATTAATTATTATTTACAGTGGCTATAGTTTCTTTAATGCAACACTAATACCAAAGAGAATGGTTAAAATTGAAAAATCAAGAGATCTATTTCAATTTCAAGCAAGAATACCAATTTTAAGTGGTGACGATTTAAGTAGTTTAAATGAATTAGAAAATGCTAATGAATTATCATTGTCTGAATATGAGGAAGAAATTATTGGTACAGAGAAAGAATGTGTTGCATTTTTTGTTAAATGTGTACCACATCCAACGGATAAATTAAGTAATCATAGAAAACCTATAAAATCGTCATCACCATCATCATCTTTACCTAAAAAAATTTATCCACTTCATCCAATTTTTCAGCCAAATAAAGTGCCATCTGTTATTGCACATCATAATCATACTATGTTTCCACATTCGCATGGTATAAAAGAACCGACACATCTTGAGGAAGAAGATAACCATCATTGGTCTTGGAGTGCTGGAATTTATATTAATGGTAAACTAAATTGTATTGGTGTTATCTTAAATCAATATTGGATATTAACAGAAACAAGTTGTTTAAGTCTAGTCAGGTATTTGTTTTGGTTTGTTTCTTAAAGTACATAGAAAATTTATATATTTGCTTTTTTTTTTTTGCTGTTCAAAATTATATAGATTGGATTACGATTATGTTGCTGTTTTAATTGGTGGTTCAAAAGTCTATTTAAATATTCGAGGGCCATATGAGCAGGTGATTAGAGTTGATTGCTATAATAAATTGAAAACTGGAAATATAGTTTTATTACATTTATCATATCCAATTCATTATAATAGATATTGTTTGCCAACGTTTTTACCAAAATTGTATGTTAAAATTGATTATCAGTTTAATTTATAATCTTCTCATTTTACTATTTGAATTTTTTTTTCCTATATCTAGAATTGATTTTAGTTCAAGTAATGACTGTATTGCATTGTCCCATAATAAATACGAACGACGTGTACATTTACCAATTCATCAAAGTAAACATTCTTGTTTTAGTGATCATAAATGTTTTGAACGAAAATATCATAAGCATAAGAAGCAATTACATTGTGATGGTGATAGTAAGTATAATTTTTTTTAATGTTTAATAATAATTTATTGTGTGTCGATAAATGATTTATTCAAATCTAAGTTCAAATTCAAATCCACAAATTCTGTATTATATATTATAGTATAATTTTTTGTGATTTTCGTACTCATCATCATCTCGACCTTTACTCCAAACGGGAGCATAGGTCGTCAACGAACAACCGCCATTGTTCACGATCTCTGGCCAGCATCTTCATTTCACTCCATCGCCTTCCACTGGTACTAGCCTTCCACTGGTACTAGCCTTCCACTGGTACTAGCCTTCCACTGGTACTAGCCTTCCACTCATGATCTATATACTGCTTATTTTCTGAATACTGTTGATTTCGTTAACACTTCTGTTATGATTACGCCAATTTTAATGTTTTACTGTTGATAATACTGGGTATAGATTCACAGGTATTGTTTACAGAAAGTTATGTCCTAGTATATGAATTTCTTCTATGAAGAATGGAGTTGCCAAATATAATCGATGTTACTCAATATATACCTCTACGCAGTTTCACTGTTACTCGATCACGATTTATGGCTTGTGATCTAGGTTTTTTGTGTTAGTCGACTGGTTAAAAAAACATCTCACACACAAACTAGGTAGCTGGAGATTTGTGCACAACTTTAAAATATTCAAATGTATAACTGGATAATTATAATTTATCCTATATTGTCTAGTTAGTAAATTTCAATTACAGTTACATATTTGAGTTTACATTTGATATTACATATGCATGTTAGAAATACTAAATTTCATAGTGTTCAGTTCATCGAACAGAACTAGTAATAAAATAATAAATAAGTACATATCACTTTGCTTTAGAAATACTATAGTAGTAATTTTGTGTATACATAAACAA
Organism: Penthetria funebris; assembly: GCA_027564355.1. Classification (NCBI taxonomy): domain Eukaryota; kingdom Metazoa; phylum Arthropoda; class Insecta; order Diptera; family Pleciidae; genus Penthetria; species Penthetria funebris. The sequence goes on along the minus strand of JANSTX010050838.1, from coordinate 2,322 downwards.
CCGGAAGCTTTTTTTTCTATAAAATATTGCATCTATTTATTCCTTGATTCGGGGCCACCGTTTATATCAATCGAAATAACAGTCAAATAAATATAAAATTTGTTCAAGAATAAATTATTGTTAATAATTACTTCGATACCTGAGTCGAAGAATGACGTAAAGCAATAGTATCTTCATAGTGTGAACAATAGTTATGTTTCTGTCGTACATTTTATTGTGTGAAATAATGCCATTATAGTATTATTTTTATAACTATGCCTTACAAATTATAGGTGTAACACGTTGTGGAGTAATTATGTGTAAAGCATCAAATGATGTATGGTTTCCAAATTCGTTTTATACAAATAAAAAAGGTTTATGTGCATTTGATTCCGTTTTTCCTGTAATATCACTTGAACATTACTATAAGAGTATACATGAAGTATTAGGTTTGTTATTACAATTTATGAAAGGAAAGAAAAAACTAATTAATAATAACAATTGTTATTAAAAAATTATTCAATTAAAGATAATGATATTTGCGAAATATATTATAAACCACCAATGTGTGAAGGTTTTCGATGTCCATTAGGTGAATGTATTTCAGAAGATAAAGTATGCGATGGAAAGCGTCATTGTTATGATGGAAGTGATGAAATTGAAAAATACTGTAAAAATAATAAGCCCAAAGGTAATAATAATTATTAAAAGAAAGCATAAATGTATATTTCTATTATAAATATATATATATTTATAGATTGTTCTGTGTCAGATATAAAATGTAAAAATGGTAAATGTGTTCCAAAATCCGTATTTTGTGATCATGTAAATGATTGTGGTGATTTAACCGATGAACCTAGTGAATGTTCTTGTTTTACATATTTAAGGTAATAAATGATATATGAAATAGAATATATTATATCTAGAATTATATTCATGTTGTTGTATTATTTTAGAACAACGGATCCTTCTAAAATTTGTGATGGTATTAGAAATTGTTGGGATAAAAGTGATGAAAATCCTCAATTTTGTCGTTGTCAAGCAGATGGATTTAAATGTGATAAGTATGTCTTTAAAAATATGTATTTAATACAAAAATAACAAAATAACTTATGCATTCAATTTTTGGTTATAGATCTCAAGGATGTGTACCGAGAGATTTTGTTTGCGATAATTATGAAGATTGTCCAAATGGTGAAGATGAACTATATTGTTATGGATTTGAATATTCCTCATATGATAAGTATGTTTAAATAAGAGTTTTTAATTATATACATTATTATAATAAAATATTTAGTGATGGTTATGGACAAGTTATACAACAATCATATGGTTTGTGGCATACAAAATGCTTTCCACGACCTGCACCACCATCACAACATGAAATTGGTGAAATATGCAAACGCTTAGGTTATCATGATATTTCCAAGGCATCTGGACGAGTTATTGATGATGCTAATGATTCAGGTATGGCACATTGATAATTTATAAGTAAAATAATATATTGGTTTTAAATGATTATTATTATAGATATTCAAAGATTGTTAAATTCTTCAAATATATTGCAATATCAATCACATCCAACGAAAGCTGTTATTTACAATAAATTTTCAACGTTTAGAATTAATGATCATTTAACTTTATATATTAAACCAAGTCGTCCGATTGCAAAATTAATGTCATGGGATAGAACAGATAATGAAAATTGTTTTAGATTAGAGATTAGGTGTGAGTGATAAAATGGAAAAGAAAAGTAACTAATTATATTATTATGAAAGTATTGAATATTTATTTATTTTTAATTAAAAGGAAGATTATTGTTTCAGCTTTCTTGATTCTAGAAATTGTCCTTTTAAATAATTTTGATACATAGAAGCAGGACATTTGATCGATATTAGATATATATTTTTGATTTTTTACATTTTTATGATATTTTGTTTTCATATGTTGCATATTTTGAGGCAGTACAGCCTTTAGCGTTCTGAACTATACTGCGCTGTGAATTATTGTGGCTATCAGTATTTTTGGAGGCGAAAAAATAGAAAGAGAAAATAAAATTGTAACTCATAATAATTTAAAGTATTGATAAATATTAGTATATTTATTTAAATATTTTACAGGTTTTGTTTTCATATAATATATTTAATATAATATTTTTACTTAAATACATAATCTATGGCTTTTCTAAAAGTGAAACCAACTACTACTTTTTTTTAAAGTTTTATTTTTTAATGAAATAATTGCTTTTAAGTAGTGTTTTATATTTGTTTTTTTTTTTTTTGTGAATTACTTAATATTTTATAATTGTTTTATCCCCAATATATTAGGGAAATATTTTTTTTT
>JANSTX010050827.1:0-11723 GCA_027564355.1 Penthetria funebris | reverse complement strand
AGAAAAAAAACAAAAACAACTTTTTAAAAAAAAAAAAAAAAAAACAAACTACCCGCTGTGAGAGTTTATAAAAAAAAAAATTTTTTTTAATATTTAATTTAAGGGTAGGTGTATGTAGCAGCACACATGTAAAAATTGTTATGATATTTTTTTTAAATTAAATTTAAAATTTATATTATAGAAAATTATTTACGATATTAAATGTAAAAAATATTTTTATTTTTTTAATTTAAAACCATATAAAATGTTAGCATACATTTAATTATAAAAATTATGTATTATTTAATTTTATAAAATACTACATTAAATTGTATTCGCCGTTAGCAAAAGAAAAAAAAACACTTAAATTATAACTAATAATTTCACCACATTTATTTGTAAATTTTAAATTTTTTGCACTTTCACAAAATTTGAAAAATTAAATTTTTTTAATAATTATTATTGTTATTTTACCGTCGGTAATTTATTTTGTTTTCAGTTTATTATTAATAATATTTATTCGGAATTCAATATATAATGTTGTTAATTAATTATAAAATTTAATTTTAGTAAATAATAAAATTTAATTTTTATTTAAAATTATATTTTAAAATTAATTTACATTTGTCACCTTTAATTAAAATCGTTTAAATAATTCAAATATACACTCGTTAATTTTAATAATTATTTACTATTATTATTATTATTATTGTTATTAAAATTTATTATGAGTTATTAAATATAAAATATTCATTTAGGAACATATTATCCACATTTTAAATATATGGTACATTAATTATAAATATTATGGATATCACCGCATATAATTTGTTTTTAAAAGCAAACATAAAATATTAAAAACATAAATATAATTATATAATATAAATGTGTATGTATGTAAAAAGGAAACAAAATTAAATTATTGAAGGAACAATAATTGGCAAATATAATTTACTATTAAATTAAATTCAATAATACTAATTTTCATAAATAAACACATCCATAATAAAATAATAATAACACGAAAAAAATAAAAAAAAAAAATAAAAGAAAAACAAATTAAATTAAAATAAATGATTATGGTAAACACTACTCCAATTTAAGGTTTTCGAAAATATAAACGCACTACAATTGTCACTAATTGTCGCAAAAACTGTCCAAATTATATATCTTCACCCATAATAATACAATAATCGGTCGTCAATTTAAGTGCGAGCCAAAGATTTTAATACACCATACAATTTATTATTATATTACAATTGTATGTTGTTATTTGGTTGTTTATTAACTATACAAATGAAAGATAAGTTAAAAACGATATTATTGCGCGACCAACCACGAACAAAGTGCGTGAATGACTAGTGACTGCGAGCACTAGACTTTGTAAAAACCAAAAATATTAGATGCTTATGTTTTACCATATGCGATTCATACATTGTACGGCCTGCCGTCCATTTCATTGGTTCATTCATTTACAAAATGGGTTGTGGTTATAATAGAACCATTCATTTTATGGGATAAATCATGGCCGTAGTAGATATGCATTTTTATTTTTCATTTTTTAAGTAAGAATACATTTGTAAATCAGAATTTAGAACAATGATTTTGACATTTTATAATGTTAGATCATCTTATTATGTGCATCTGTTTTTTAACCCTAACCTTAAAATTTTAAATCTTAAAATCTATCTTGAAATCAACATTTCACTTTTAATTTGTTTACTTATATTAAATGTAAAGTAATAAGATGTGTTTGAGTTTTAATAAAATATCGATTTTATGTTATTCGTGATTATGCTATGAGTGATCACACATAGTGTCTAGAAATTTCATTTTACTAATCCTTGCTTTAAAAGCTTCTATTTAAATTATATGATCCCCATGGCCCACTCTTCCATATATAAGAAGGTATTTTACGTCGACATGTGTTATCACTTTTCAAATGGTTATTTTTGCAATTTTTATGAAAATTGAAGCTTATTGAATTAAATTTGTAGATCATCTTTACGGCAATCATTTTAAACATACATTTAAAAAATCCTCTAACCTTCTTAAACTAAAGTCTTATGTTCAAATTCTATGAAAAATCACATAGTTTGTTATGTATGCTTGACCGCATTTAATAGATCATTAAAAAGAGTGCGTTCGTTCTAAATAAAATTTTATAATTTTGCCATGCAACGTCATTTGTTAATTTTGAAAAAAAAAAATAATAATAATAAACAATTTGATTACGCAAAAAGAAAAAGTCTCATTTACTTATTTAATATTAATTTTATTCTACATGTGCAAATAATAAAATTATTACTTACAATAAAAATTTTCTAATTACTTCAAAAAAATAAATCAATTCGTTAATTAAATTGAAATTTCAATATATTTTGTAAAAAAACAAAGGGACATCTGCCAAACAATGTTTTACAAGAATTCCATTTTATGAAGATAGCAAAATTTGTTTTACAGCTTTTGTTTTATAGTTTTAAATTTTTTTATGATGACGGGATGATAGAGTTTTATGCATGCTATATTTTTTGCTTCAAATTTAACATCATTATGAGTATATAACATTGAATCAACTATTAAAATTACCATAAATGAGGAAGAAAACTTTATGAAAACTTTACATAATCATATATGCAGGGTGAATAATATGTGTTAGGCGATTTTGTTTAACCACCATTTTTGTTTTAATGAAATTTTTCACTTGACACTTGACACAGCCTTTGTGAGCAGTCGATAAAAATTTATTATATGGAACACTTTATTTAAATAATTCCTTAAATTCGAATACGTGATTTATTTTTTTGCGTTAATCATGCGCAAGTCATTTCATTCGGAGTGAATTTTTTTTTTTTAAATTTGTTAAAAATTATTAAAAAATATTTAGACAGTTACCCGCATGATATTCAATTGACATAAGAAATACAGGAAAATGATCTACATTTAAGGCAAAAAATCATCATGACAGGGGCATTTTGACTTGACTAAACTTATTAATAAATAAAATAGCCGCAATTGGAGCACTGAATTTATAAAATTTTAGAGCAGGCAAACAATATCAGACTTATCAAAAATTGCCGAAGATTAGGATTGGAATTTATTGTTGTCATTAACTGGATTTAGCCGATAATAATTTACTTTCTGTTCACATTCTGCTTCCGGATTTTGTTGTATATCAAAATGACACCAAAACTTGATAACTGGGATATATTACTGTAACCACCTAATAAAAAAATTAACATAAAAATCAATAACAGACGAAGTGCACATCTGTTATTTCCATCTCTTTTAATTTTTTTGTCAATTTTGAAATTAATAAAAGTTTTGCGATTTTTAAATAAATATAACGAAAATTATAAATACAAACATGAGGATATGGTGTCGCATTTAAATACCTACAATCTCAAATAAATGAAAATAACTGACAACCAAATATGGGCGGCAATAAATAACTGATTAGAGGCCACTATCATCATTTAATTATAAGGTTATTAATTGCCAAAATCCCCATCAGGATGCCGTTTTATTTAGCAAAAAATTATTGTCGAAATCCTGAGAACGTCGTTCATTTAGTACAACGTTAGAATGATAAAATGATCTATAATTTTAAATTACTGCTCAACATTAATTGTTATGCAAACTATGCTGTTCATATGACTGAAATTAAAGACAATTTTCAACGTATTTTATTTGAATTTAAACAGGCTCATGCGGAATCAAATATGTTCGTATCTACCATAAAAAAGGACATTAATTGATGTATTCGATTAAATGTAAACTAATAGTAGCTGATGAAATGATATGTCTAGAACAAAATAAATTATGTGTAGAAGATTGAATAATTGAAAACAGGAGCAGGGTAATAACATTGCAACCAATTTACTCATCGAACCAACATTTAAGTTGCACTGTTGTGACTTTGATTTGTAAGAAAACCACAGAAATAAATATAAAAAAGGAAATATTCTAGGTTTTTAATAGTTTTGTTAATAATTCTGGAATCATTAGAGCAACTAATATTTGATAGATAAAAAACAACTGTACTGTACTTGTACTGTGTTCTCATCTCTAAGTAATATGATTTAATGTTAAACTTTAAAATTAAAAATATAAAGTACTACAGATCAAGATTAAGCATAAACAGACACCTCAATACGCCAGAGATCACATCCGTAGTTAATCTTTATCACTATTGTATAATCGTACCTCTTGGATTTTATTGTTTGTAGATGACACATGACACATAGTTTGAAATAGTGAACATTTAAAATTCAGTTGTGGTTTGTTTTCTTTTTACCAGAAGTAGTATTATTAATCTTTGGTATAGGAAATTGGAAAACGAAACTGTTAGCAACACGAATACATATGATATATTCCACAGCATGTTTACGGATTAAAAATGATCTGCAACTATTTCAAGTGTTTAGTTAAAGTGAGCTGAAAATAATTGGGAATATTATGCAATTAGTTTTAGTATTCAATTTATGAAACTACCAGAAAAATTTACGGCCAAGTATAAAAGCCAAGTCCTTTAAACATTTTCCGATGTTAAATTTACTATTTTTCCAAATATGACTACATGTACCGCTACTGAAACTCATGGGAGTTAACATTAAAGAGGTATACCTCAATGTAGATTTTATATGGTAAATTTACATGTCATGAAAAACAGGCTAGATAAAACAATCGTGTTGCCCAGCGAGGTCACTTTGGAAAATGTTTTACATTTAATGTTGAAAAACTGGTACAAAAAAAAAATTATTTAAATTTTATTTTTATTTTCCTGATTTTTTTTTTTTTTTTTTTTTTTCTTTAAATCTATTAAACACAGTGAAAACATTCAAACTTTATATTGTGACTAAAAGAATAGAAATAAATATCCATAGTTAAAGTGGAAAACAACAAAATATTTGAAAAAAAGAAATATAAATTGAAGGAAAAGGATTGAAAATTCTACAGGACATTACATAGAAAATAATAAAAAAAGAAATAGAGGGTTTTTAAAGTGAAATGCGAAATATGAACGTATAACATTTATAAGTTTAGACATCCGTTGCCCTGATCGTTATCATGAAGTATTATCAAATATTTGGAATAATGTAAACATTTCTCAAGATGTGCATAAAGTAGTGAAGTTTCATAAAATTTCAAATATTTAGTCAAGTAGTGTTTTTTCTTTAAAAATTGGATGCAACATCCGAAATGATGTAATCGTTTGTGAAATTCGATATTGATAAACTTTGTGATAATCAGAATGGCATTTAGAACGCTTTTTCATAATCAAATTATAAAAGTTATGGCTCATGAATAAGTATATCTTATGTGCTACAGGAATATGTGTCACTGTCAGCCATCACCATATGTCAACTTTAAATTATTTTTACAATTCAATATAAATGCCAACCAATTATACAGAAAAATACAAAATTCTATACGATGATAAGTCTATGACACGAGATTTAATCTAAAATCCTGAATACAAAATATGTGACTGAACAGTCATAGTATAGGATCATAAATTAAATTTTAAATGTATTCCAGAATGATTTGAATCCACACAGAATTATTGATTTATGTTTTGATTTCTTATTTAATAGAAATAAAAGTGGCTAAAATTGGCTTATGCTGCGGAACCTAGATGATATTAGTCAAAACAATTGTTTAAATTTATAGTATTTATGGTTTAAATTTAGATACACAGCTAATTGAACTTTAATTTGTAATGTAGTTATTTTTTACAAGTCTTTTAACATATAGCACTTGTTTTTAATGATTATTAAAGTCGCCGTAACACTTTAAAGTTTGTACTATAATTTCGAAATCATATTTTTATTTGTAAACAAATTATTTGAAAATTCAAAACAAAAATAGGTTAAATACAATTATGTAATTGTAGACATAAAAAAAGGATCTAGAACCCAAAATTAGCAGTTGACAAATCAGGATAAATAATCCATACGCACAAAAATATGGAACAGATATATTCACACTAGAAGTAAATGCTATATGTTTAATCACGGTTCTGCATTTAGTTTATTAATATATAGTTCAATTATGAAACTAGATTTTAAAAAAGGAATAATAATTATCTTTTAAATTCTTTCAACTTAGCAAAAGCCCATTACAGTATTTAAATGGGATAAGAAACCAGGAAGTACAACAGTGTTTTCATTTCCGTAAAGAATTTTAAGAAACTCAATTTCTATAATTGTAAAGTAATAAAAGTAGTGACACTTGAAATAGTCTAAAACGATGGTGTCAATGTTAAGATTAAAAAAAATAACATCTACACATCAGGTAGCTGGGTATATATGTAGTACTAACTCGATCACATTATATGTCAAGTAATGGCGTTTGATCGAGAATAGATGGTGTTAATGTCGTGTTTGTCAAAGCATCTTAACATTAAAATAGGTTGCTGGGTATTTATGCACCACTCTGCTAAAATATTCAAACATATAATTGTATAATTATGATTGATTCTATATTTTCCAGTTGATAAACTTCAATTATAGCTGATTGAACTAATATAAGATCTCATAATTACATTATAAACGGCAAATTAATATGCTATGCACCCTTAAAACGTAATGGTTAAGATGATGATGATGATGACTCATAAATACACAAATTTTTGTTTACAATTTATTGATAAACTTGAATGTTTGTTTTAATTACAAGAAGATCAGTATATGTTATTTTTAATGAGATTGATACAAAAGTTTTATATTATACATTTTACATGTGTCATCCGGTGAGTGTTTATGTTAAGGATATAGAAATGATATTACACCAGTTTTTTAGCGTCGATCACACGCCATTACTGATATATACCGTGATTGAGTTATCAGTGACACCGCGTGGAGGTAAAGATTGGTTGAGTAACCTTGATGATAGTCGACCAACCCTTGTATTCTATTTTTTGAAATTTTTCAATAGAAAGAAATTAATCCAACAAGATTTTTAATTTAATAATAAATAAATGGAAAATAAAGTTACGAATATAAAAAGAAATCTCATTGTTTTATGTTGCACTTTTATTAGTGCAAATTTTCATTATAGACACACTCATTTATATTATGAAATTATAGTATTTTTTATTATAATTACTAATAATATATTAATTTTAAAATTAATATATGTATAATAATTTTTTGTATGTTCACTAGATAATTAATAATAAAATAAAATGAATATTTATTTATAAAAACATTATATTCACGTTGACACATAAATTTAATACTATACTAGATTTTTGACATAAGGTTCAAAAACATGTCTACTTCAGATCGCCATTATTTAAAAACCCTTCTAGCCCTATGATTTCTATTCGCTCGATGAATGCATATTTCGACACGTATTTTTCGCCCTACTATATATTTAAACCTACGTAAGATTTAAGAATAACCTAATTATTTTCTTTTAATTCTGGATCGTTACCCATGTTAAATTTATATTGCTTTTGCATTAATAATTAAGTTTGTTTTAAGAAAGAACTAATGCATAGACAAATGCTCAATGTAATGTAGTTAAAATAGATTCTTATTTGAATAGTATTAGAAGTGTTATAATAGACATTTATATGTGCATATCAGTTTGTAAAAGTATATTTTTATTATTTTAACATGCACAAAAGGAATGAAAAAATGCATTCATTGAGTACATAGAAAATTTCAGTTATTATACATTTTGTTAACAAAACGGCATAAATATATGAACATTTAATTTGGCATGTTCAACCCATAGTTGCAAATAGACTACATACAAACATTAGTAATCTGTTAATTATTCACACTGGGTATAATGAATATTTGCTAATAGTTCTTTTGTATTGTTTATTTTTTTTGTTCTTCTTATCCAACAACCTACAACATCGGTGGTCGTCATAAAAACCGCAAAATACTAATCTTTAAACGTATTCATTTTAATGCGAATATATAAATATGAAAATATTACCGACAATAATATGATATTATTTCTCTACAAGTAAGTGGTCTTTCATCTCGATCCGAAACTAATTTATCATTTCTAGGATTTTGGTTTGATATTTTGAATGGCAGAGAATTTTTTTTTTCTCTTTTAATTTATATGTAAAATGAAAATAAAACTAAAACATAAAAATACTCACAAATAAACACATCATTTAAATTAATTTAAATATTATTTCCTTTTTCAATTTATATTTGAATTTTTTTTCTTCATTTTGCATAATCAGGTAATACTAAATGTTTATGACTATGTCTTTAGACAAGATTTTATTAATGAATTGTTAAAATAAATTCAAAATTCGAACAGTTTAATGACTTTTTTTTAAACTTTTCATGTTTTTCTTTTTTTTTTTTATTTTATTATTTTTATTATGCCAGCTATCAACACAAACCGATTTTAATTAGTTGAAATACCTATTCATATAACACTTTAGTTAAATAAAAGAAAGGCCGCACACAGCGGGAGACAATTTCAGGGTATTTGGACTATGGTTGATTAAGTGTATCGAGATGTTTAGTGCTTATTTTTGGACAACTAATGATATTTTCGAGAGTTAAGACCCATAAAAGAAATAAATCACAGTTTTTCTCAATATTTATATTTCTTCGTATCTTTATCCTTAAGTCTTGTTAACAATCGGGGGAAAAAAAAGTTTTATCAAAACTGTTTATTACGATTACATTATTTGTTATAAATATGGACATAATAATGAATACAAATATTAATTACGAATTTATTAATTAATTGATGATAAAAATTTTGATATCTCTTCTAGGGTCACATTTTAGAAATCTAATAAAATGTATGTTACAAGTTTCATCATTATCATCTTCATATGCCTTTGTTCACGATCTCCAACCAGCACATTCTCTTCAATTCATCACATCTTACCACTAACAAAAGTCGTGTAAATTACAACTATACGCAACATATACATTCGACAATCTTCACAAATTCTGATTTGATTTGTACAAAAAATTTTTGGGCACCTATTGACGAAAACTTGTTTTTCGACAAGATTATATTCATCACTTTCCAAGCCAAACGGCCAAATAATTTGACTTCAATATACGCAATAAGCTTCCGAGAAATTTGTGTCGGCTGCCACAATTAGTATTCCGAAGACCTGATGCGTCGGTTTTTTTGTTATTTGCCTTTTTAACGCCAGAATATCTGTTCCAAATATTGAAAGTCTTCAACCTCGCCTCAGGCTAAATGTTTTGTTTGGACGTCATTTTCGTTTGAACGACATTTAGCACTTGGCATTTGACAGTCGTCGAGGTAGTCGACAAAGAATTTGTTATGGAGATTCTAAGACCGTAACATTGATAGTGTCTTAAGAAAGTTTGTTAAAAATTCCACATTACACACAACTCATGCTGATATGTACATTTTGCGAAATAAAATCAAATAATTTAAAAATTGATATCTCAACTGGCACCACGATACGGCAGTCAAATGCCGGCTATTATTTTCTGTGTTGTTAATTGAAAAGCAAAGTGTACACCAATAAATCGAGGACAATCCCGATGCTTATGAGGTCTGAAACCAGCTGATTCTATACAAATACTCAGTTCTAAAATTGAATAAATGATCATATAGTAATAATTTTTGCAGCAACCTTGTTTATTGTGTTCAGTTAGGTGATGCCACGACAGTTCCCATACATACTCTAATTTCCTTTCTCGTTGCTTTAATTATCAAACCCCCGTGATGTATTCGGTCAGAATATCATTGGATGTAATAAGAATTGGACAGTGATCAACCTGAATCATGAGTCTGTTGTTCAAGTAGTCTATCCAATTGCCCATTTGCTTCGTTATATTTCAGATCAAACAACAATAAATGAATTTAATTGGACGTTGTGTTCCATTGCACATATCTGAATTTTGGTTCATATCACCCATTTCGTGCACAGCCATAACGGATTTCCAATTAATATTGTTTGCGATAACAATATTGTTTGCGTCTCCCATTAAAAAAAAATGTGACTTTTTATTGCAAACTAGATTTCGTGATAAATGACCATAAACTGCATCTTTGTCTTTCATAGATAATTGTTCTATAGATGCGTAAATTTGAACAATTGTTAAATATTTTACTATACTATTAAATCTTGCTGTGGATATATACTATTAGATATTGATTTTCTATCGACAAGACTCAACTTTGCTTTGTTGCTTAATAATAAACCGACGCCAATGCTATGATCACTGTGATTCGACTTTAGAGAAAACAAAAGTGTTGGATATAGAACTTTTTTTGGTTTCCTTTTACCAAATTTGGCTCAGCCTGAAAACATTGAGCTTATATCTCCCAAATACTTGATCCCCCTAACGCCAACTTCATTGGTTCAAGCATAGTTCTAACATTTCAAGTTCCATACCGTGTCTGTTTACCTAAGCTTAAAGAAGCTTAGGCAGTTTCTAATTGAAAAGTTTCGGTAGTACGCATTACTGGCACACAGTGGTGAAATTGATGTAATTGCCGAAAAAGGTGCGCAACCGCGCCAAAGCACTTACTATTTAATATTAAATCAATTACTATTTAAAAGATCGCAATTCATATCATTTATGACTGACTTACATGAAGAGAGCAACGCAAATTGATACAACATCTTTTCTAATGCAAATAATGAACACTATTCGAATAATAGTTTAGAGTACAAGCGCAAAACTCTTGTGCCTGTTAGATTTGTAGATTGGCAAATTAATATGTTTGAATAATCGATAATCTCCACAATTTCTCATATTGACGAAAACTTGTTTTCGACATGATGATATTCGTCACTTTTCCACGGTAATACAATTTAGATGTTATTGGAAACGTTATATTTTTGCTTCCAAAATTCATAACTTTTGACCCAAGAAAAAGATGGAATTAATTTTTAATTTATTTGTATGCAAGTGTTTATTAATTTTAGAATATTGCGAGAGCAAAATTGTGGTATTTTGTTTCTAATTAATAAAAATTAATTGTTAATCACACCACATTCAAGTTGTCTGAAGAAGGTCTAATTTAAAGTATTATAATGTTCAAATAATCATTGCCAAATGACTAAATTGGTCGGGGAATGAAAATAAATAGCATCAGATGCAATGACTTTTGATAAGAAGTAGCATGACGTTTTGTCGTCTCTGTCTGTTGTCACCCCAATAGCTGATATGAGCAAATTATAGTAGTGATAACTGAGTCGGTGGAATGGTATGAAAAGTTGGAATCGATTTCAATGCAATATGTAACTATGAATTTAAATTTAATTTCAGATGTTCATTATTTTAAATATTGAAGTGGGTTCAACTAAAAGAACACCTTTTCTTCCAAAAATTAGAGTAGCCTATAAAATACTATCCGCATCTACGAGTATATGTTTGAAGTTAAAAAAAAAATGTTTATCGTTTTATACTTTTTTTTTTAACGTTGTACATATATACATACCTTCAAGGCAATTTAACCAATTCAGGGAAATAATTTTTTGTTGATAAAATGTATCCAACAAAAGAAATAGATTTGGGCTAGAAAATAGCCAAACACGCGATCGGCGGAAAACAAAATATTGTTAGGTAATTCAAGATAAAAAAAAATTTCTACAGCATGTCCAAAAATACAAGTATATAAAAATGGGATGGGAAGACCTAAAACAGCGCCAGGTTTTTGAAATTTGAATAAAAGATTGATACATTGCCTTTGGGCACCTAAAATGTAATATGGTAGAGACAATGCGTTATATATACAACATTTATGTATATACATGC
>JANSTX010050816.1:0-11723 GCA_027564355.1 Penthetria funebris | reverse complement strand
TATTTATTAGTGATATTCCCAATCAACTAATAATTAATAATCAAATATAGTAAGAGCATAAAATATAACTTACTTTTACTGCTCTACGACATAAATTCGTCGAATCCAAAACTTCCTTTACTTTACCATACGAACCTTCACCTAATACATCACCCATAACATAAATGCCAATCATTTTGCATGCCTTTTTCTTAGCTTGATATATTATTTCAGCACTATCAACTCTATTGAAAAACATATTGCCTGGATCTAAATTGGACACATCAATTTTATCTATTTCTTCATCGTCTAACCACTTTAATTTTCAATATTATTGTATGAAAAAAAGGTAAAAGCAATAAATTAAAAAAGAAAAATTTATTGTTACATAAATGAACAAAGTTAAATATATTTATTATATACTGTAACTGGTGGAGTCGTTTGTAGATTATAACAATTTGAATTTGATATTATAAATTGATGATTATCCGATAAATTACCATCTGTGTAATTATTATTAGATAAACTAATTTCGGTGGTTGTACTGCCGTTGTTGTGTTGCTTTTCAAGATCTTGTCCATCTATAAGCTTATTTTCATTTAGAAATGTTTCTTTTTGAAAAAACTCCGATCCATTATTTATATTATCCATTATAACAAAAGTCATTGATAATTTACAATATTAACAGTCTTATTAAGATTTAATTTAAATCATTATTATGGTTAATTAATTTAATATAAAATTTAATAAAATAAAATATTATCACTTGAACTTGAGAAAATGTTTTTTTTTTTCTATTAGTGGCATATTTATATTTTATGGCAAATTTGTTTCAATGGTATACGTTCAATTTAATCAAGTTGTGTGGCGTTCTCTTTTTAACTATTGTTTTGCTGCCAAAGTTAACTAAGTTAAATGAAACCACATGACTCATACCTTGGTGAAATTTAATTCGTGTATCGTTCTTTCATCAAATATAGTTAATTTGTTAAAATAATTTTATGCATTGATATGTTGAATGTTTACAACATTAATAAATTAAAAAGAGTATATTTGTAAATAAATTACATGTTTTAATAAATTTTTAAATTTAAATAATCACTTTATGCATAAAATAAAATTAAATTTTGTATATAACCAAACATATATTTCAAAATTTGTTTACATACTTCACTTTTGACAGCAAAACGCACCTTACCCTACAACCGATAGCCATGGAATATAAACTATACAGTATAGTCCGATACCGATAGTACCATTCCTGTATAGTATATATTTAGTTTTTGACGTTTAAATGACATTAAAAATTTATAGTTTTCCTTGTATGCCAAATATTGTTTAAAAATATCTTCATACGTGTTTAGTTTATAATTTATAAAATGTTAGCTATACTCCATAAATTTGACTTATCATTTTGTTGTATTATGAAGCCCGAAGGCAATCTGAGACAGTAGCACACCAACACATAAATCTATTACGAGAAAATCTGCATATTAGTATCTAATTTTCTAAAAAAGTCATTAATTTTTACTGTGAATTGTCACAATAAAAATTGTAACCTCAAAAACAACCAATATATTATCTACGCAATTTACAATTTAAAATTTTTATTATATATTATGTTTATATATTTTCTTCAATAACTCACTGCACGATATAAGTAATCACTTTTTAATTAGTTATTTAATTAATATTAAATGACAATATATATTTACCAGTTTGATAGCAATATGTTTGGTTTTATATATAGTTTATTTATTTATCCTGCAGATTATGTCACCCATTTTACACTGAATTAGTGAATATAACACTAAAGTTATGTTACCAAGCGTAGTTTAATTGAAAAATATAATGAATCATCCTGCCGAAAATTCTTCTATTGGTTGAATTTAAAGGGTGTTTACGAAAACTCGTGCTCTATGCTTAGCCTTTGTACTTTGAGATGATTTTACGAAAAAATTAGTCCAATGCATAACCTCATTTGTTTTCAATTACAATTTCAACAGAAAAATGAACCCAATGTAAAACTAACCTATTCATATTAATCAAAAACATGGATGCGCTAATTTTAATCAAAAAATTTAAAAAATTTCCAATTAAAATAATAAATAAAAACATACAAACTTATAAAATTATGTTGTTTTATAAAATATGTTTTAAATTATTCGTATATAATATTTTTTTCGTATTAAATATTTGTTATAATATAATATTTATTACATAAAAAAAAAATATCGCCCTTGAAGTCGACTTTCGTATGAACTTTGCGACTTCAAAGCACAGCGGCTAACACAAAATTCGAGTTTCCGTAAGCACTCCGACTTCATATATAAACCGTATACGTTAGTTTCAATATGGGTCGTTTAATATCCATCATTTAATGCCATCCTAAATTATATTTATAATTTGAATTTTATAATATAAAAAATTATTTATTACTAATCACTTGTTTACTCACTTGATTTAACACTTCTAAATCTAAATAAAGGGCGAGCATTTTAGTCCCCGTTATACGGTCTAACTTCTATCAAAATAAAATCGAATTGGATAAAATGTCCGGTTTATACGACGCAATTTCATCCGATTTTCATCCAATTCGATTTTATTTATATCTATCATACCAATCTTTTGTACTTTAATGCAACTAATACGTATAAGGCTTATATGTTTAATTTAAGTGAAATCTCTCATATTTATTAGGAGAATTTCTGTCAGGATGATTCATTATATTTTTCAATTACATGACTCATGGGGACGCATAGCTATTGATTTGGATTAGGTTATATCTAAAAATAATAATTAAATTAAATCGGTGAAGTTTGTTTATGATAATGTTAAAATAATTATTAAATAAAACATTTTATTGTAAAATATTTTGCAAATGTTTTATTTAAAATAAGTGTTTAAAAAATAAAGGTAATAATCACAGTTATTTAAGAACAGAATAAATTATTTGTAATAATCATATTTGAAATGGTAATTAATGTTTCATGATATGGCATATTAAACTGAAAGGGACAAGTATATGCAAAAGAGATCAACGCTACAAATTCAGCTCAAAGTTACAGATTATTTAGAAATCACAATTGGGCAGAAATAATTTATGAATTTTATGCAAAATTAAAATTCAGCTTGAATGAAAACATGGCATGAATTATATGATATTATTGTGTATATCAAAAGTCAGCAAACAAAATGTACATTTATGGAGTGAAAAAAGAATGAATGTAAGAATTTAACTTTTAAATTCAGTCGCTGACACGTCTTTAAAACTACCTCTATTGGTTAATTTTTCAACACGAAATACACAGTGGTTTTCCAACTGAAATAATTTTTGGCGGGTGCATCGACGCGGTTACCCTCACGTGGCTGTTACATTAAATATACGTAATTTACACCAATCTTATATCACTTGGTATCCATTAAAAGGAAGAGAAGAAAAAGAATAAAATGGGTGAAACCTTTTTTGAATGAAAAGAAAGGTTTTTGAAAATCTATTAAAGAACTTACTACACATTATGCTGCTGATTATTTTAACAATTCAAATTCAGCTATTGATTCAGTATAAAATAAAAATTCAAATAATTTGAATGTCAAAAAATCGGCAGTAAATCAGACTGCACTCTATTCAAAACGTTTCAACTGGTTTGTATACTGTTTTGCTATTCGCGTTTTATTTACAATCATTACGATTACATAAAACACCTAATATATAATTACGATTTAATAACAGTTTGTTCAGTCGTTATTACAATCTATTATTATTTTGGATTTGTTTCAAATGTGTGTCAACATAATTTTTCGCTAAAAAATTCACTGTTCATTGAATGTAAATCGTACTTTAGTGGTTCACATCATTTCATTTCTAAACACACTCATCGTCTGATTCAAATCTATAGCTAAACGTCAATGGTATGTCATGAAAAATATCACGTAGGTATTTTTTTTTTTGAATAGAAGTTAATTTGTATGGATAATATTAGATTATTGAATAAAAAGTGCAGTAAATACAAAAATTTATTAATATTTTAGTTAATTAACAGTAAATTTAGCAACATTTTTTGCTATAATAAATAGTTGATGTGATTTGTTAGTATAAAATACAAAGGGTAAAATACGAGTACGAGACAGAAATGCCAATGTTGTCGCAATTTCAAATTCATTTTCGTGCATTAATTGTATTTGCATCAAAAGTATGGACTTGTATTTGTTATATGTTTAATAGAGAAATTAAAGCTGTAAGTAAAAATTATAATACTCATTTGTAAATTTTAATTTTTTTATAATATAAAAAGATTTTTATTCAATAATTTCTGGCTCGTTTGTATGAAGTGAGTGGCTTAACTTGACTAGACACTGGTCTTAGTGAATTGAGTGCATAGCTTTCATTTTTTTGTGACAAAAAACATGATTTTTACGAGAAAATTAACGACGAAAAATATTTATTTTTATGTGTTAAATACAATTTGACACCACTCTCTCACAATCATTTACACGTTAATTTGAAATAAAAATGTTTATTTAAAAATATTATTATGTAATCATTTAATTGTTTTATGATGTGATAACATCTGCTAAATGATTAATTGCCAATATCTGACCTACAACTCCGGACGACCATCGTAAGGTTAAGAGACTAAAGCGAAAAATAGCACAGAAAAGCATAGGTAATAATAATTAATCATAATTAGATAGTAATGAGACAAAACTCGGAAATAAATTGTAATAATTGTATAAAAATATATTACAAACATTCATTTAAAAATAATGTTTGTAAACAGATTATATTTAGAAATACTATAATGAGCTCTAGGTAAATAGAGATATGGAGGAGTTTATATATGTATGTAATAATGTGGCCGGGTTAATAAGCAAAACATAACAACGTGCTTTCATTTATTTGTGCATTCATTACGCTCTTGATGTGTTAATAACTAGATGAAATATTAAACATTATTATAGTCGTACCTATTTTAGACATGAAATATTTTTTGAAATATACTACCAGAAAAAGTAGTTGTATATGGAAGAAAAGTTAGTTATCTTTAGGTATCCAAATGCATATCATCATCATCTCAATCTGTAACTAACACAAATTCTACTAACCTTAGCTGTGGACTGTAACTCATACTGACAAGACTTTTCAGTTACTCGTGACACGTCAACAAATGACCTCGGATTGAACGGGAATACGATGACCACTTTTAGCCAATGTAAACGGTCACGATTTGAAACCTAGAATATTATAACCATAGTTGAACCAAAAAATGCTGGCGCAAGAATTTTATTCATATGAACAGAAAGTTTTTGGGCAAAACAAGATTTAAGGAAAAGGAGGCAGCTCTATATATAAATTCGTATCATAGTTGTTATCATCATTATCATCCTCAATTGCGCATAGGATGGCATTATGATGTTGATTTGCCATTTTTTGTATGCAGGTAACATCAAATGTGAACTAAAAATAACTATAATTAAAATTTACCGACTGAAAAATATTGGATCAATCATCGCATTTGAAATATTTCAGTGGCGTGATACCAACCAACTAGTTTATTGTTGATATGTTTCCTCAACCAGTCGATACACAACACAATTAACATCATATTTTTAGTCTCGATTACACGCTATTACTGACATATATCCTGATTGATTTACCAGTGACACCGCGTGCAAGTAAAGATGGGTCGAATAATCTCGTTGATAGTCGGCCATTCGTCACTTTAGTAGTGGGTTTGACTTATTGCTAAGTAACAAAACAAAGCCGAATTTTGTCGAAATGTAAAGAAAAAAAATATTACACCATAATTCAAATTTACGCACCTACAGCACAGGCATCCAAGATTTTATAGTATGCATTTTACTGACAATTTTCACCAATTCTTGACGCGATTAAAAAGGCAGACATGGTTATTCATATGGGAGACGCTAATGACATGGTTGTCTCGAACAACATTAATTGGGAATGTGTAATGGATATGAATCAGAATGATAAACTTTGTTATTGGTGGTACAATATTCAATCACACGACAATTTAAAAGTCAACTTGACAATTTACAAAGCAACTTGGTCTGACACTTACAGAAGTAACCAAATATACCGTATAATAATTAGCAGAAAGTGGATATTGTCGCTGTTGGATGTACGCAAATTTTGATGTGCGGATGTTTGCAATGATCACAATTTGATTATTTGACCGATTTGAATCAAACTATTGGCAAATATGCAAAGGCAGCCTAAGACTACGAAACATATTGATGTTGTTCACTGCAGAACGATTATATAAGGTAGCAATTTGCAGATAATGGGCTAGTTGCATGGATTATACCTCTGCCTCCACGGATTTCACTTTCAAAATTTTCATCTCCTTAAGGTTTTTAAATATTGCAGGCAAGTGACAATTCTATTTTAAATTATTGCGCAATGTAAACAATTTTATTAGACATATTCAAAATTTCGTTTTTTCAACACCCCCTACTTCACTTTGTGACATTTTTTCATTTATCAACATATAGACCTTCAAAAATGAGAATAATAAAAACAAAAAAATGTGCAACTAGTCTATTTTGCGTCTCACTTGTTGCATGATAATGCTCGGCAAGATTGGAACAGTTTCACTAATGCATTGAGACGAACTGATGATGTTAGTATAATCGCAAAGTTTGCAATGAAACAACACCCAAGTGGAACACGGCCTATATGAAGACCTCCGAAAAGATGACGAGAAAGTTGGACATCCGCATCTCAAAACTAAATTGTTATCATTGATCGAACACCTTAGTGAATGATCGGTCTAATTCCATTTTCCACATTGCCTCTAAATCCGACAATCGTCAGAAATCCTAATTTACATTTGGCCTAAGAGCCTGTTATTAGCCTGTTTTTTACAAATACTCGGTTCCAAGACTGAACTGATTATATCGTTTTTATTGTTACAACCTTGTTTATTATTATGTTCAGTGAGGTGATGCGACTCCAGTTCTCGCACATACTCTAGTTATAATTCATTCATTATCATCCACGTTTTCCATTCAATTGACATATCATCGGATGAATACACTTCACAAATAATAGGATGTACTAAAGATGCGATGTTGTTCAAGTTCGCTTTTAGCGTTTCTTGCGCAATACTATCAGCGTCGGTTGCCTTGGAGCATTTTAGGTGTTGTTATGCGATTTTATTTCGCCTAAAATTTTAGAATCTGCCTTTCAATGGAACTCTGGGTAACCTAAACCACAGGCATATTCAGCAACTCGGTAAAATACTCACTCTGTCCACCTGACTATTTACTGCGTCTCATTTGTGATCAAACAGCCATTACTAGATTCAATTGAACGTTCTGTTTTGTAGCACTTTCCGGTGTCTTATCAGACGATTGAATTTTGCAGTGTAATGTGTTCGGTTTGCAATATTTTCGGGGTATTTTCGCTTATCCCGGTCTCAATATTTTCGAAATGTTTACGCTTATCCCGTTCTGTAATTTTGTCCATTTTTTGCGTTTGTGTGATTAATTTTGTATTTTATTTTTCTTCTCATTATTAAATTTCATGTTTCATCACTGATCATCATTGATACATTTCTTCCTACAATAAATAAAAACTTCACCAGTTCGCCTCAATGCATTAGCAGAAGTATTCCAATCTAGCCGAACATTTTGCAACAAACGAGACGCCAAATTTTATGTAAATTGTTGTCTTATATCATCGTTCTGCGGTCAAACAGTTTTAGGCTGTCATTGTATATTTACCATAGTTTACCAATAGTTTAATACGTCCAA
Organism: Penthetria funebris; assembly: GCA_027564355.1. NCBI lineage: Eukaryota > Metazoa > Arthropoda > Insecta > Diptera > Pleciidae > Penthetria > Penthetria funebris. The sequence continues at coordinate 3,965 of JANSTX010050816.1, read as the reverse complement.
TAAGCAAATAGGGATCACTGTAGACATTCGCACCTCTTAAGCTGCTTACTTTCAACAGTGAGTTGTTGCTAATTATTATATCATGGTCTATTTGGTTATTTGTTCGACAGTCAGGGGATTGTTTTTGATTACATATCGTATCACCAATCACAAGATTCGTCAGCTTCATTAGTTTAAGCATGGTTCTAACATTAAAGGTTCCAAATCGTGTCCGTTCACGCGTGCGGTAAAATCATCGTATTCCCGTCTTATCCGAGGCCATTTGTTAAGATTTCACGAGTAATTGAAAGTTTTCGGCAGTGCGACTTGTAGGTCCACATCTATCTAGGTTGGTGGAATTTGATCAATTAGATGGTTAATCCTAATTCAGATCGTTGTAATTATATATTCCATTAAAATTAAAGACTTAGAAGAAATAGACAAATTATCTGCTAGTGTTATAAATTTTGAAATACGATTTGAAATTACGACTACTTTTATTTTATTTTTTTTTGAATTATTCCGCTAGATATACGAGTGGATATTATATAATATTTACCTACTATTATATTATTTATTATTGATTCAAAATATAAAATATGTATTAAAATAACAGTTAAAAAAATATTGATATGAACAAAATTAGTTACAGTATGAACCAGTGAAATATGATTTATTTCCATTATCACCAGTATCCAGGCATCGACTCAGTATTGTACATCGTAAAACTTTGGTTCTTGACTTGGACGAAACATTAATTCATTCACATCATGATGCAATGCCAAAAAGTACTGTTAAACCTGGAACTCCACATGACTTTACTGTCAAAGTAATAATCGACAGACATCCTGTACGATTTTTTGTACATAAACGGCCACATGTGGATTTTTTCCTTAATGTTGTAAGTTATTGGTTTTTATTATGCTAATAATTTTTATTATTATTATTATTATTTTTTGATTTTTTACAACACATTTATACATAGGTTGCTAATTATATTTCTGACCTTGGCAACACTAAGTGTTCCCGGTGCAATCCGACGTTTTCATTGGAAAATCTCACATTTTTTAGCACGAAAGTACTCAGAACATTTTGAGTTACCATCACAATTTCTTTTCTTTACAAGGTCTGCAAAAATTCATCTCGTCCAATAAATGGAATTAAATCGTAGACATTTGGGTTGCCATTATTTATCACAAATTTTACGTGGATGATCAAAACAAGAATGCATTGATAAAGTAAATTCTTTATATGGCGATGAAGCACCATCCTACAGCACATTGAAAACTGGTACAACGAATTTACACTCCAGGATGAATTTCGTGAATGCCATCCAAAATCAGTTGTTGTGTCAAAATCCACCGATGCTGTGCGTGAACTAATTACACAAGATTGTCAAATGATTCGTTGATATCGTTGTATTGAGGCATACTTGGACAGTAGTATGACAAGCATCAATAATATAATACATGGACATTTGGCCGTAAAAAGATGTGTTCTTGTTGGATCTCACACAATTTAACAAGCGCTCAAAAAGGCTCGTGCCGATTGGTGCAAAGAAGCGTTAAAAATTATGATCATGGTGCATCAAATTCTGTATATAATATATGAACAGATGACGAATAATGGATATGAGCACGAGACAAAGCACCAATCCGTATGGGTCTTCCAACACTAACAAAATCAAACAAAAGTTGTTCACGGTTAGAAGCACATCCAAAGCAAATGGTTGCCGGTTTCTTTGGCATTATCTGTCATGTGGCTATAGTGGCGTTAGAGCAATTTAAGACGGTCAATGCTAAATGAAACACAGTTAATTATTTGCCAGGAGTTTTCGAAAAAATCGCCAGAGGAACTAAAAAAGACGAATAATTCTCTATCATGATAATGCGAGCTCTTACACATCGACTCAAACAAAAGAATTTTGACCGGACAAAACGTCGAATTGATGAGTCATCCGCCGTACAGTCCTGATTTGGAACCCAATGACTACTTTTTATTTCTACACATCAACAAACAATTTTCAACGATTTTCGACGACCAAAGAAGTGGTTTATGCCTGTTGTAGAGATAACTCAATCGGAGTGTAAAAAGTGCTTCGAAAATTGGTGTCTACGCATGGAAAAGTGCATTAATCTTTATGGACAATATTTTGAAAAGCAATAAAACCAATTTCGATGATAAATATTTGTGTTTTCATTATTAGGCCAGAAATATAATTAGTACCCCTCGTATTAGAGTTTTATGTGTACATTAATATTATAGTTTAGATTGCCAAATGCTTTTTGATGAACATACATTTAAATATATATATATATATATATGTTTTTGACAATATTTTCAAGGTATCACAATGGTATGATCTTGTTATCTTTACGGCAAGTATGGAAATTTATGGTGCAGCCGTAGCTGATAAATTAGATAATGGAAGAAATATATTACGACGTAGATATTACCGACAACATTGTACACCAGACTTTGGATCATACACAAAAGATTTATCAGCAATTTGTAATGATTTGAATAGGGTAATGTAAACATTTATAAATATTGTTTAAAGTTTGTTTTTTTTTTAAAAGTCTTTACATATGTTTTGTGTATAGTTGTAACATGCACTAATGTCACTGACACTGGAATATTTCTATATTTCTGACAATGCGTTGAAATCCAACTCCATTTTCTTCTAATTCGATTTTACTAACTAACATGGAAACGTAATATAAAATGAACAAGCTTATCAGGAATCAATGTTCAATGTTATTACATTAAACGAAAACAATTTAAACGTTTCTACAAGTTTTGACGGTAGCCACTCCAACTACCATGCCACACAAAAATTATTGACTTGCTATTTATGCTTTCGGTAATTTTGCTCAGATCAAGCATTATGCACCACTCTACTGAAATATTCAAATGTTTAACCGGATAATTTTCCAGTTGGTATATTGCAATTATAATTATTTGTGTTCATATTTGATGTTACATGAATAATGGAAACGGGAAATTAATATCGCATTATGCTGATGAAAAAAATGAAAAATGTCATACCGAACATGTAGATGACTATTCTAAACTTGACATTGTAATTATAATAGATTGTGAGACTTTTGATGAAATAATAATGACATATGCCTAAAGTCGATGCTATTGTAAATGCAAATATCTCCGAAACGGTTATAGATAGAGTTTGCATGTCTGAGGATGAAATATGTTGAGCATCTTTTACAGTTAAAAGCGACGTTGACATCCTTGTAATAGCTCGACTTTTTTCATATTTTTAGACTAATTGTTATAGCCGAATATCTTCCATATGTGTTTATAATGTAGTAGGAATTATTACATATTTTACCGTTTACGAAAAATTGCAATTTGTGTTTTTATAAGAAATTTTGGTATATTTCATAGGTTTGTGGATTTGTAATAGGAGATCATAATCTTTAGAAGATATATTTTATTTAAAATGCTAATATCTCGGAAACGGTTATAGATAGAGTTTTCATGTCTGAGGATGAAATATGTAGAAAGTCGTTGCACATCTTTTACAGTAAAAGCGACGCTGACATTCGTGTATTAGCTTGAGTTTTTTCATTTTTTTAGACTAATACTATATCCGATAAAATGTAGTGGGCATTACTACGCATCTTACCGTTTACACCATGTCGCTATCTGCAAACGTTTACAGATTAAGTGGTCCAAATATTCATATTTTTACCTATTTCTATTGAACCTTCGTTATCCTTGATTAGATAGACCTTCGTTAGCCTTGATTAGATAGACAAGATGTGGTAGCAAAATTGTTTCAAGTAACAGTTGAACATGCAACTTGGAGCATTAAGATTGATAGTTTTTTTTTTTATTAATACTGCATTAATACTTCTAATACTAAACCAAAATATATTTACAGAACACCTGCATTTCACATAATATGTTACAGTTTGAGAAGTTTTATATCCTGCTTACAGTTTTCAATGCAACTTTATATATAT
>JANSTX010050805.1:0-11723 GCA_027564355.1 Penthetria funebris | reverse complement strand
AAATTGTGGAACATCTACCTCATTCAATGTAAACATTGGTGTGCATCAGGGTTCTGCATTAAGCCCATTAATCTTTATAACTATTATGAAATTTCTGTCTGTATAATACCGAATCCTTTTCCATGGACTATGTTATTTGCTGATGTGTTAACAAGTGAGAATCAAATTGAATTGGAATCCAAAATAAATCTGTGGAATTCGGTATTAGAGGACAACGGACTACGTATCAGTCACACTAAAACAGAGTACATGTATTTTTAATCATTCGACTCCCCAACAAGACATGATCATATTGAACGGTAATCCAATCCCGTAATTATATCAAATTATAGTATAATAATAATAATTATTATTATTTTCTTATTTTTAATGCCATGACCCAAATAGTTTTTATCCTGCTGATGACTATAATTAGTTTTTTTTGAGTACCAGCCCACATTCCACCAAGTGAAAGCACATGGAAAGAATTTAATTTTTTTTTTCTGACCCTACAATTCCCATCCACATCAACACCTACTAAGGTCTAATCCTGAACTGATCATTAAACTTAATAGTTTATAAATGACATGACGCTACAAAGTCTTTTACAACTCAGATTATATATTTGAATCTAACGTAGGTACTCGATTTATATTTGATGATATATATTATAGATACATTAATAAACTAATGAGGACATAGTCCAAAATGAATATATGCAGAGCCTTCGTCTGAGTATGCGACTAGTCTTCTAGCTGTACAAACAATTTTATAATATTTAGGATTTTTTTACGTAGTCTTACTGGAAGGAAAATATTTTATTTTTATTTGATAAAACTATATTGATATATTATAAAATTTATGATTAAAGCTTATATATATTTAATTATCATGATTTATATTATTTACTTATGTAGGTTGACAAAATTTATAAGGCCAGCATGTTTATGGCAAACATATGATGTAAATTCTACATCTGTATTAGCAACTGGTTGGGGTGCCATATTTTTTGGTAAGCCCACTTTTAACGTAGTTGAACATGACTATTAATTGAAATATTTTCTACAGGTGGACCAAACTCAGATGACTTATTAAAAGTATCTTTAACTTTAATATCAAACCAAGATTGTAACAAATTATATGATCGTAACTCTGCAATACCTAACGGAATAATCAGTAGTCAAATATGTGCCGGTTTCGATCAAGAAGGAAAGGACACATGCCCGGTAAACTTACAATTAATATACTTTATTTACTATATGTAATCTAAATATGCTTAGCATGATTCAGTCAGCGCTAAAAATTAACATATTTTTGGGATCTGCACGGATATTATAGATAAATGCCTAGGTCATCATAATGGTACTTTGCAGATAAATTTACTTTTTAATATAATATAACTGCAGATTGAATGATAGAAGTTTTTTTCAAGTTATACAGGCTGTATATGTTCCAGGAAATGATCATTTACGGCGGCGAAATTGTAATGCTTGATTTTTTGTAACTGTTAGATACTACCACAATTTTTGGTAAAAAAAATCATCATGTGCGATCGGGGCAAATGTCGATTAATAAACTAAATAGCCTCTATCGAAATACTAAAATTCTTCAATTGATACACCAACAACCATTACACCCTTGAGCCATATTTCTTTTAGGATTCTCGTTATCGTTGTAAAACTTTTATGTGCCTGAGTTGCATGAATTATGCCTACAAAACATGTAAAAATATTAACCTCCCCTACGGTCTCCTGTTTTGACGGCACCCGAGTACTTCCTGTGGTATTCCTTGGAAAGCAAGGTGCACACTAAAAATTTCGATACTTAAGGATAACATTTGAAATGTAATCACTAAAATACCACCAGAAGTCCGCGAGAAGGTTATGAAAAATACGCTTGAAATCCTAAAATAAAATATATTTAATTATAATTATAATATATTTATTATCTATTTATAAATTCAAGAGAACCTGTTATAAGATATTTAATAAATATTGAATGCATTTTTATTTCAGGGCGATTCGGGTGGTCCAATTCAAGTTATTACAGAGAGCAATAAATGTATGTACCACATAACTGGAGTAACTTCATTTTCGAAGTCTTGTGGACTGCAGGAGTATGGTGTGTATACAAGGGTAGCACAGTTTTTGGATTGGATCGAATCCGTAGTATGGAAATAGATAACAGATATAATTATGATATATAAAAAATGAACATGTAATATATAAATACACTAGTATTGATAAATTTAAGTATGTAATTAGAGAATATTAAACTGAAAATTTTAGTAATAATGTACAACAAATCTGGAATTTGCATATGATAATCACAAAGTTTAAGATTTATGTGACCATTTTAAATATTTTTTTTAGTTCTGTAGCTGTCGTTTTATGGTATACAGCGTAAACATTTTAATTATTCAATTATTTTAATTTCATATGTAATTCATATATAATATATATATTATAGAGATAGAATTGAATAGAAGGAATGTATGATCTGCCATGTTGTAAGATGTGTAGTGGCAACAGTTGCAAATTCAAATTTATATAAAATTATCAAATATGATCAAAAACATTCACAATAATTGAAAATTCTTATAAATATTACTATTTATGTAAAATACATTATTCAAACGTGTATTATTTTCAGCTTTTTATTTTTCAAATCAACTACAAATTTACACTTTTAGTACTGCAAACTATTAATTCTATACAGTAGTTTATATGATTATTTGACATTTTATATTTTTTTTAAATCAAAATGTTTTCTTTACAAATGACGTTTGCGTATTGTGATAAAAATATTTGTGTTAATTATATTCAAATTACTGTTTTACAAATTATTAATATTGAGTATTAGGATAAAAACATAAAAAAATAAAAATTTGTAACAATTGAATTGAATGTAGTTCTATGTACGAGTAGTGTGTAGAAACATTAATTGACAACATTGTATTCTGTATTATTTAAAAGTTGTATTATCAGAACTGTAATTGTAATTATCAAACAGAGATGCAAATGCCTTCGTATATTATTAAAACGTGCAATATGCGTACATACAACATAAGTAAATTCTAGAACAAAATTAATTGAAAGAAATAATTCAACTAAGAAACAATTTTAGTATTTTTGAATGTGATTTGTTTGCTTACATCAATTGTCGACATTTTGATTTTACACATGCAAACAAATCTCAAACTGCAATAATTGCAAAAGTTGGTCATTCAGTCTTGTTGATGTAAAAATATTTCCTTTACCCTCATAAGACTACATGTTCAGGTGAAATATCGTAAAGACTTCGCTATAATATATCATCTGTATATTTGCATGTTAATTGATTTTATCAAATTTCTCATGTATTTCTTTCTCGATGAATTTTGGTTTCAATACTGAATACTACATATTTACACTGCTAGTCCTAATTAAAGTATTTAAGGTTTGTTAGTGACATTTTGGTCAAGTATTAATGAATACGAAAGAGTGGATAAATCCGTATGAATCCGTATATGAAGAGCAACAGAAATATAAATACTAATAAATATATGTTCAAGAAACAATGTTTTTAGGCTTTAGTGATGAGTTTGAATTTGAAAAAATGTTTCGGTTGTACTTTCTAATTTACTTTTTATTGCTTATTGATATTGGTATATTGCATAAACATAAAATAGTACAGAGAACATTTTCTGTCGGATTACTATTTATTTACAACAGAGTTTTTTTTTAACCATGGTCAGCTATATAATATTATAACGAGCGTGAAAATTATTAAATAAAAGTATAAGTTTAATTAGAACGTAGCATGTTTTATATAAATATATCAAATGGATTGGTAATAATTGCAGTTACCATAGAAATACAAAATGTTTTAATCGATGTTGTTACTACTTAAAATACATTTATTAATTAATACAAAATTAATACAAATGAAACTGAAGAGGATTAGAATGAGCTTTAAATTATACCACACTGATTTTTAACTTGTTTTATTTGGCATTTAAATTGGGAATTTGAAAATTTTATTTAAAAGCTGTATATGTGACGAGACATCGACATATACACTTTTGTATGTGGTTTTTGGTTTTATGGATACTTGAATGGGCCACTCATTAAACAAAATTGTAAATTGTATGGAATATTGTAATCAATTAAGCTTATGTTAGTATTTTTTTCTACCAAACTATATATGAAAAATATCTAATTATTTAATTAATTTAAAAACTAAAAAATATTCCGAACTGAATTAGTATTAAAATTTATTTTGATTGGTTGTTGCGGTGTGAAATTGATCCCATGGTTGCGAAGATAAATTCCTTTCATAAATTGGTTGCAACTTTTAAATTTATATGTAAGTAATTTATACGCTGTTTAAAGTGCTGTTCATATAAAGACAATAAATTCTTTTGCATTAAAATTTCACATAAATGTATTTAATTATTGTTTTGGTTCATTTATGTAATGAAAACAATGAAAATATTAAACAAAATGTTTTGAAATTTGACAACAATGAACAAAAATCACCCGTATTGAATTTTCATACGTGACAATATTGTATCGAAAATATCCCATATTTCAAATTTTTATGTCAATGATAACAAAAAAAAAATAAGCAAAAACAAATAATAAACAAACAAGATAAACATAATTGAAGTTCCCGTTCATATTTTGGTTTAAAACACAAATATCCTTTTAATTCGTGAATATTTTTGGCGGAATTTAAATCTTTGTGTTATTTTTAAATGCATTTTTCTACTATAATTAAATATTTTACAGTTATAGTCTAGTAGGAATAATTACTTCTTTAACTGTTACTTATGTATTCCAATCATAAAAATGACAACATTTTTTGAATATTATTAATAATGTTACAAGTACGGCCCTGTTTTATATTTAATACTCATTCAACTAGAAAAATGTATAAGGTCCTTGAATAAAACTAGAAGCTTGGAGAAAGTTCAAGGGGTAAAGAAAAAGTCGATATAAATAGGGGCGTTATGAGCAGGAGGAGTCAGTTGAAAATAAAGTTTAATAAAATACACATCGAGATATTAAAAGTAATTTAAGTGATACCGAAGTATAAGTAATAGAAAATATAAACATTTTGTATAGTAAAATTGTATTGTATTTTCTACGAATATAGCCTTTACGTTCACCGCTCGGCCAAGGCTATTTATCAGAGAATCAACGTTGTATATAACAAATAGCAAACTCACAAAACACACTTTTATAACAATAATAATAATAATAGTAATAACAGTCGTCCAAATACGAATCATGTACAAAATGCTAAGACTTCTATTAATTACTTAAACTCATCTTCTACTTCTAACATGCCTACACCGGGAATTCAAGATTCGGAATACGTGGTAGGTTCGAGAAATCCAAACATTCCCATGGATCATTCCTCTTTACAAATACCGTTACGTTAGTCGGGAAACGATGTGGGAACAATGGCGATGGTGCCGGACATCGTTCCAAAGTATAAATCAAACGAGTTGTGGTTTAGAAAAGGCCTATAATTTTGACGGATGGACTCAATTACACACATTGACATTAGTATATTTGGTTACAAATTTAATTGCTTACTCGACTCCGGATGCAATCATTCCATTGATGGTGGGGCTGACTATTCCGTTCGTATTAGGTATATACTTTTGAAGTTAAGCAATCTGACTCTTTTCTGCAAGGATGGCACTTGGTCTTGTAACTATTTAGATGTTAAAACCCCTTGAATAAATGGAATTATTAATTACGACAATTTATTAAATTCAATATAGCAGAAAATTATACCAAAATTTCAAACGATTAGTGGAAGACTTCTCTGTTTGGACAGCCGAAAACTAAATGCTGTTAGTAAATAAGATACTAATCCGTTCCCATTTGTGACGTCTATCATAGAAAGATTGGGTCGGGCAAGTTTTATTACGTAAGTTGATCTCAAATATAAGTTTTCGTAAATCCCGATTACTAAGTCTTCAAGGGAGAAAACCACTTTTGTGGTTCCGGGGATGAGTTTCTGGAAGTTGGTGGTCATGTATTTTGGGTTGTGTAATGCTAATTTTTTTTCGATTAAACCATATCCGATAAACTAAAAATAGCTACTTTATTGAAAGCAGTAACAATATTAATAAACACTAATAATCTCTTATTCCATACACAAAAGTTGTAGAATCTTCATTTTTATTTAAATTATGTGATAATGTAGATACAAAACAACTTGAAGAATATGTACAATAAATGTGATGTTGCCGGTCCCACTGATATCCAATATTAGTAAAAAATCACAAAGCAATCGTTTAAATGAATTTCATGATGAAGAATAACGGTGCACGGACAGACGGACAGACGGATAGACGGACAGATGGACAGACGGACAGACGGACAGTTGGACAGACGGACAGACGGACAGATGAACAGACGAACAGACGGACAGACGGACAGATGGACAGAAGGACAGATGAACAGACGGACTGACGGGCAGACGCACTGCGCCTAAAAATAGAGGTATATAATATCAAAGAACAAAATAATTATATTTGATATTATACATCCAATTTTAATCTAAAACGAGTGACAACTTTCTATGGGAGGTACTTAAGGAGTACTTACATTTTTCTCTCCTTCGAACATCGCTCACAAATGAGATAAAAATGACATTTGCATAATTTCATGGCGATTTCTCAAAGCCATCTGAAGTTAACGTGCGCAATATAAATTGGAGGTAAACCAACTTTTTTTTCAATTAAAAGCACTTCTGTAATTATGTTATTTCTGAAATTTTTATTTCTTGGCGTTACATGAACTTAAAAACTTAAAACTTTTAAAAGCATCAGCAAGAATATATGTTATTATTGCTTCAAATAACTTACCAATACAACTTAGTTTCGAAATTGGTCTATAATTTTCGATATTATCTTTTGCTACAGATTTATACACAGGAGCCACATATGATAACTTCCAGATACATGGAAAACATCCAGAAGCTAGTGATAAATTAAAAATAATATTTAGTGGTACTGCTAAAGAAGATGCACACTTTTTTAAAAATAAAGGAGGAATACCATCTGGTCCACATACCTTTTTTGAACATTTGGTAATTTTCAGAATATCCAGATTTAGGTTAGAAACATTAATACCATACAAATCACGATTTAATGGGCAATCAAAACTTTTATTAGTATAAATTGATTGAAATTGTTTGCAAAGGTATTTGCTATAGAGACATTATCAGAAACATCATCATCCTTGAATCTCATAATTGCAGGAATTCTATTTGGGTTCTTCTTTTTACTGTGAACGTATGACCAAAAATTTTTGATGTTGGATTTTATATTAAGTTCTGTTAATCCAGTATTTATTATAATTATGTTTTAACTTATTTCTCAGTTCTGAAAACAATAGATAGTCACATAAATTATTTTTTTGTAATTATTTTCTACTTTTTATGCATCTTTATCTTTTCCTTATCTATAATATTAATCGACCAATGGAAAAAGTTTTTAACAAATATATCTTAAAACAGAAGCATTCATTAAATAGAATTGCAAAATAGTTGATACTTCGTACCTAGAATTATCGCTTAAATTAATGAATGTTATTATCATTTAACTTATTTTAATTAGAAACGTGTAAAAACTATACATGAAAGGTACGCTAGGAAGTTATCTAATCAAGTTAACATTTTTATATATTTTTAATTATAATAACGATTATTCCTTCAAGACGATACACGAATGATCTCAAATACAATAGTCCCTTGAAAATTTGATACCCACAATTACAGGTATATAATACAAACGAACAATATAATTATATATAACATAATTATATTAATCGTTGATATTATACACCCAATTTTAATCTAAAGGGAGTAAAAAGTTTGTATGGGAGGTACTTGAAGGAGTTTTCCAACTTTTCTCACCATCGCACAATCGCTCGCAAATGAGATAAAAATGACAAGCACATAATTTCCTGGAGATATGTCAAAGCAATCTCAAGTTATCGTGCACAATATACATTGAAGGTACTTCAAGGAGTAATCCGATAAAGCTTATACTCCCACACATTCTTTCAATTATAATATCAGTTATATATGTAAAGTTTTAAGTTTGTATGTATTATACTAACAATTTTAATCTAAAAGGAGTAGAAAGCTTGTATTGAACTTAGCTTCGCAAATTAGATAAAAGTAACACCTGCAAAATTTTATAGCGATAGCTCAAAGCATTTTCTCATATTGTCCTTGATATTATACACCCAATTTTAATCTAGAAAAGGAGTAAAAAGTTTGTATGGCAGATACTTGAAGGAGTACTCCAATTATCCTTATCTTCGAAGTTAGGCTCAGAAATCATATAAAACTGACACATGCATAATTTCATGCCGATATCTCAATGCAATCTCAAGTTATCGTGCGCACAGACGGACGGACGGACGAACGGACAAACATGCTTAAATCATCTTTTTTTTCAATTATAAGCACTTCTGTGTTATTTTTTTCCTGAGATGTTTATTTCTTGGTGTTACATGAACGGAATCAAATACAATAGACCTTTGGAACTTCGTTCCCAGGGCCTAAAAATGTATTCAACATGAGGGTGTGTAGACGTTTTTCTTTTTCCCGAAATTTTCCATTTTCATTCACGTTTCCTCCTTCTAATTATAGTTGTTTATGATGCGACAACTGATGATCACCAGAAAAGATCTATGAAAATTCTCCCTTATAATTATATTTGTTCAGTTAACTAATTCTAAACCACACAGGAAAATAATAGTCGACCTTTCACGTCAATTGTAACACACAAACTCATTTCCATTACATACAGGCCTTGTATAAGTATATTCACAATAATAATTTATATAGTTTACTTTTCGTACCCCAGTTGGCGCAACATCTGAATAGCACTTGATCTCAACATTTAACACTTGATCTCAACATTCCGGCCAACTTGAAATACCATTTTAACACCGTACTGCATACAAGTTATGAAGTAAATAATGAACATAATTAAAAACAATTGATTTTTTATTCTTGAGTCTCTTGATTATCCATAGGCAATAAACATAATTTTGCAATCGGCCGTTTAATTAATCCCGAACTGCAGCGCACTGTCACCACTCTTGTTAACCCATCAATACCAGGATGAGTCTCAGTTATTCGTCCAATAAGCCATCTTGTTGGCGGCACATGTTCGTTTTTAATTAATACGAGATCACCCATTTTCAAATTCTGTTGAGGTGTTCTCCATTTGTTGTTGTTGTAAACTAGTTATATATTCATTTTGCCAGCGATTCCAAAAATGCCGGTTTAAACGTTGCACTAACTACCATCATGATAATCGACCAATTTTCACATCCGTCAAATCTACTTCTGCAACAGTCACTGGTGTCTCACCCAACCACCTATTGATTTTAATTGATTCTAAATGCCCTAACTCATTCTTATATGATTCCCATTATCGAATTATATCTGATGACAATTCTTCATCCCAACTTACACCCATACTCCATAATCTTTGTATTAATATTTTTTCAAATATTATCACAGGTGCCAACCACCCCAACGGATCAACTAATTGTGCTATATTATTCAATATTCTCCTCTTTATTGAATTAAATACGTCTGAACGACCTGAAACTTTAAAAACAAAACAGTCCGATGACGGATACCAGTGTAATCCCAGTGCCTTGACACCATCATCAGATATAAACTGTAATGGCCTGGCATACATCTCTGACCTCTTTTGGAACAACTTCTAAAACCGCCCGACAATTGGAGCTCCACTTTCTTAATTCAAATCCACTTTCCCTGAAAACTTTGATGAGCTGCATCGCAAGAGCCGATTGAACATCCTTACAACTCGCCAACATATCATCGACGTAAAAATTTTCTAAAATAATTTTACTTGCATATGGATATTTCTGAATATTATCAAGCGCCAATTGGTGTAATGTCCTAATCGAAAGAAATTGTGCAGATTTTGTGCCATACGTCACCGTTGTCAGACAAAATGTTTCAATTGGGTTCATTGGCGATTCTCTCCATACGATGCGTTGAAAATCTTTATGTATTTCATTCATATTGATTTGTCTGTACATTTTTGTCAAATCAGCCGTCATGGCAATTGGATTTTTACGGAATCTCAGCAATATTGAACACAAATCGTCTTGAATTCTTGAACCGGCCAACAGTTTATCATTTAACGAAATTCCCGAAAACGTCTTACATGATGCGTCAAACACCACACGCAATTTCGTAGTAGAACTCGCCTCCTTAAACACAGCATGATGTGGTATGTAGTAAATATTAGTTGCCTCAGTGCAAGTTTCAATTTTCTTCATATGATGTAAGGTTTCGTATTCCCCCAAAAATTCACAATAATCCCTTTTTAACGTGGGATTCGAATTAAACTTCCTTTCTAAATAAAGAAATCTTCTAATTGCAGTTAATCTGGGCTCACCCAATTGTATATTATCTTTCTTAAACGGAAGTTGAACCACATATCTGCCACTTTTATCTCGGAAATGAGTATCACTAAAGTGATCTTCGCAGAATTTTTCCTCTTCAGTCATTTCAGTTCTATTCTCAACCTCTTCAATTTCCCAAAAATTTCGTAATGTTGTCTCCAACTCAACATGTGCATGTAAATTTATAGTAGAATGATAATATAATGATTGTTCTAATTGGACCAGATACTATCCACCCAAGTGTCGTTTGCTGAGCAATTGGTGTGCCACCACTTCCACGGATAATGCCCTCCATAATCAATTCCCCATAAATATCTGCTCCCAATAGTAAATCAATTTTTCTTGGCCTCAGAAAGTCCGGATCAGCCAATGTAATATACTTAAAATGATCCAATTGTTGCATATCTATTGGCCTATTTGGCAAAAATGTTGTAATCCTTGTTAACACTATTGCTGTCAATGTTGTAATGAAAGATGGGGTGTTGGTTGAAAGTAACTTGATTGTAACAACACCATGTGAGGTGCATGCATTGGAAGCACCCAATCCATTTATATTTATTGACATCGCTCGTTTATGCAATTTTAATCTTTGCACCACTGGATTGCGATCCCGTATCAATTAGTGCCCTAGCCATTTCATATGAACCATCTTGTTTTTGTAATTGTACACAAGCTGTTGCTAGTAAAATATTTGATTCAAGTTTCTGTTGACTTGTTTCACATGCAACATTGGAGCTGACTGTAATTTCTCTCGTAATTTTTTCATTAACTGGAAGTAACGCTGAGTTTGAATTGACATGCAATAATGTATGGTGTCTGCGAGTACATTTCCTACAACCTGATGATTTACAATATCTTGACTGATGTCCTTCCCGCAAACAATTAAAACATAATTTCTTTTCACGTACTTTTGCCGTGCGACCACCATAATCTAGACCTAAGAAATCAGTACACATATTAGTTGCATGTTCATCTGTTTACCAAAACCAATGTGCACCATAAATCCAAGAAATCCAAATTATTCGGCATACGAAGGACCAAAAATGTTTATGTTGCGACAACTGATGATCACCAAAAAAAAGAGATCAATTAAAATCCTCCCTTATAAATATTTGTTCAGTTCAAAACCACACAGTAAAATAATAGTGAACCATTCACGTCAATTGTAACACACAAACTAACTTTATTTAATTTCTATTTACATACAGGACTTGTATAAGTATATTCACAATAATAATTTATATAGTTTTCTTTTCGTACCCCAGTTGGCGCAACATC
>JANSTX010050794.1:0-11726 GCA_027564355.1 Penthetria funebris | reverse complement strand
TGGTTTCCCTTTGTTTCGCAAAGAAACAGGAGATGACAAAATACAGAGGTCTATAAAATATAGGAATATACAAATAATGAAATCATAAAACATTGTATTACATAAAAATGCAAAAAAGAAGCGAATATATAACAAAAAATTCTTCTAGCAAAAACGTTCATCCTTACCCTATTAGAAAAGCTATACACAAAAATCAATAATATCCTTTTTGAAATCCAATGCGCTGCTAGAAATGTAAGTTATTTGAGAGATTAATGAATACCTTCTATCTATTCGAATTGGTATATATTCTGTAATTGATATTGAATTGACTGAAGATTTCATTAAATGGTTTTTTTCTTCTCTAGGTATGAGATCAACGTTCCATATCGGATATGAATACTGTGCATGATATGCATATATAAATGAAAATACCACATAGAACTAACATATATAATTATTTAATAAAATTTTATGTTGTCATCAATGTACAACCACTAATAAATAAATAATTAATCATTATCTTGTTCCGTTTCGTAAAAAAAAAAAAAATGTCCAATTAAATGGAACATTTGCGACAACATAAATATCCAAAGGGCATTTTGTGAATAAAGCAGCAAGACACAAAATAAATCTCTACGAAAATGTTTTACAGAAGAACTTGAAGCAGATATCTAGATATACATATAACTGAACATAAATATGTATCTATCTGGGTATGGTTGTTCGTTACCCTCAATTGTAGGAGTCTATATGGATATAATATGCAGTATATATTCACAAATGTATATATAGATATACATAAACTATCACGAAAAGCCAAATACTATAATTAGAGTAAGGGTAATAAAATTAAACCATCTATAGATCTATAGTTTATGGTGTAGCAGAACTAGTGCATTTTATTTCTTTATAGGGGTTGTATACATTATTTAAGTTTCAAGTACTAATATATTTGGGTTTTTTTCTCTGAATTAAATGAAACTTGACATAATTGTTGGCAAACAAATGCGACACGGCATAATCCAAATAATGAAGTCCAAGAAGTCAATTCTATTAATATAGTTAGACAATGGAAAACAATAAAAATGTTGAATTAGTGGTCTCAATTAAGTTATTTTGAAGATTAAAAATTCAAAAAAAATCTGCCAGATTTTTTTCCATGTTGTAGACTAGACAAGTTTTTATTGTATGATCGTTATAAACAATTATTTACGGCTAGATGATACATTTCCATTGGATGTTCTGTGATTCACCGATACTCCTAATCTAATTGATCTTCAGCTACACGGTCTGAAAATCGGATTAACAGACTCGCTGATTTTTTCCATTAACTTTTAGATACTAAATTGGAATGGTAATGGTACTCGTATTCTAAACAGCAAAGATCAAATACAACTCATCTTAACTGAACAGAAAATTGACATCTGTTTCCTATATCAGAAACACACTTCACAAAGCAATCCTACCTTAAACTGTTTGGATACAATGTTTATCATACATATAACCCGTATAATCAAGCCCATGGAAGAAGTACTATCATTATTAAAAATAACCTCAAACACATTGAGGAAAACAATCTGCAATTTGATCATATTCAACTAACAGTGCTTAATGTTTCTTCAACAAAACAAAACTTCAAGATAAAAGCCGTTTATATTCCGTCAAAGCATAACCTCAAAAAAGTAAAATACCAAAATATTCTGGAATATATGGGTGAAAGATTCCTGATTGGAGGGCGAATTCAAAACACACATCATGGGGTTCCAGACTTGACAATACAAAAGGTACATGCAAGAACATGAAGAATGTCCATTACACTGGAAAACCAACATACTGGCCAACGGACAGAAAAAAAAAATACCTGATCTACTGGATTTTTTTTGCATCAAATTTTATCAATGTTGAAGACAACTATGATCTGGATTCAGATCACTCAGCAGTGATACTTACTCTCAATGAAAAAGTTATTAGTAAACAAAAAAAAACCATCCATTCACAACAAGACAACGAACTGGGATGGCTTTAAATGTCAATTAACAGAAAACATTGATATGAATATTGAACTTTCCACACCAAATCAGTTGGATGAAGCAATTGCAGAGTTCACAAAACTGATTCAAAACACAGTATGGAATAACACCAAAACCACCACTCACAAAACTGAGGTATATAATGAACATGGTGACCCTAAAAAGGCAAATCAGAAGAAAATGGAGACAAAATCGTGAACGAAAACTGAAAACAAGGCAAAATAACAAAGTTCAGCAAATCAAACGATTAATCAAGTAAACTTAAACAATCTTCTACTACCAACTTTCATCGGAATCTTTCATGAGAAAAAGTACTAACTACTCCCTCTGGAACAAAAAAACTGATGAAAAAGATAATTCCAGTTCCGCCAATCCTTGTGTATAACAACTGGGCCAGAACCGATCAACAAAAAGCTGATGGTTTTGCAGATCTATTGGAAGACACTTTTAAACCAAATGAAAATGATAGTTCAGACCCTACTTTAGTGGAATATAATAATCAGGACAAAAAGCCAATCAAAAAAGTTACACTGAAAGAACTGAGAAGAGAAATAAAATACAATTTAAATCCTAGAAAATCACTGGAATATGACCTAATCACAGGAAGCGTCCTAAAGATGCTTCCCACCAAAGGACTACAAATGCTGGCTGCTCCTGATTAATGCAACAATTAGATTGGCACATGTTCTTGATGCATGGAAAGTAACAGAAACGATTATGATCGCAAAACCAGGTAAAGAATCGACATTGTTTAAATCATACAGGCCGATTTCCTTACTACTGACCATGTCAAAACTATTTGAAAAACTGTTTCTGAAGAGTATTATATCCATAATTGAAGAAAAAAAATTACTCCCAAGTCACTAGTTTGGATTCAGAAAAAGACACTCCACAATTCACCGGCTTATCAACATTATTGAGAAAACATTGGCAACGATGTGGTATGTTCAGCTATATTCTTAGATGTTGCACAAGCTTTTGATAAAGTCTGGCATAAGGGACTGTTATACAAATTGAACAGGGTCATGTCAATCCAAATGGTAAATTTACTAAAATCCTACATCTCAGATAGGATGTTTAGAGTCAGACATGATGAAGCATACTCAGACCTCAAACACATAAGAGCATGTGTGTCACAAGGGAAGTGTCCTAGAACCTATATTATACCTATTATTTACCTGTGACTTACCACAAACACCTGATGTAATTTGCAGATGATACCGCGAATTTTGCAGTAGAGGAAATAGTTGAGGCTTCAACGGTCAAATTAAGAAGATCCTGCGAACAAATGGGTAAATGGACTGATACTTGGATAATCACACTAAATGACACTAAAGCTGTGCATATCAACTGTACCAACAAAAATATATATGATCATCCACGCCTGATGATGCATGGTATACTTATACTCTACCACAACTCAGCAAAGTATCTTGGAATGAATCTAGATGCAAAAGTCAAGTTGAAAAGTCAAAATTAAATTATCTGCACTTAATATTCGCTACAGACAAGTATATTGGCTAATGAGAAGAAATTCGCATATGTCTATTTACAACAAACTGCTATTATATAAGCAGGTACTCAAACCTATTTAAGTATATGGCATTCAACTGTGGGGCTGTGCTGCCCAGTGTCAAATAAATTCAATCCAATGCTTACAGAACAGAATACTAAGAAATGCAATTAACGCACCTTGGTATATCCGGAATACTGACCTTCACAAAACCTTAGGGATTCCAATGGTTCATGAAATCATTCTTCAAATAGCCTTGAAATATTAATTCAAGCTACAAAATCACATCAATGTGGAAGCAGTTCAGCTCTTAGATATCAGTAACATGATAAGACTACTGATGAGAAAGAAACCTTCTGATCTCGTTTAATATGAAATGAGCATCAAAATGGCTTTAATTAAATCGTGTAACAGACAAAAAAAAAAAAAATAAAATAAAATAATTTTTTAGATAATAATCAATATAGTAATCTCAAATCTCAAACCAAATGTATTCCTCATTCAATTTGAAATCTGACAAATAATTGTTAAAATGCCTTTACCAATTCTAGAAAGTTATGATAATTATTTAAACTAATTAACATTATTCATGGTCTATATCATGATTGATTATGTGGATATTATCACTACAATTGTTCTTGCACAGGGTTATGAACAAGGTAAACAAGGTAAACCACATATAATATTTCGACATTTGTCTGGAAAAAAATAGCAACAAAAATGTCAAATGCAATGCACAATGACTGATTGGTCTTAAATAAGATACAGCAAATAATCTGACCTACAAAGTACTGGAAAAAGGTCCTGAATAGGTCCGTAGTTCAGGTTACACAGAATCCTGTTGAATATTAAAAGATTATGATTCAAAACTATGCGAAACAAAATCCGTATTACATCTACAGTGTGAAAAGTCAATCCGTGCTGATAATGTAAAGTATTCTCGGTGATACTGCGAGAAATTAAATAAAGGTTGAATAATCTTAAGATATTAATCACAAATTTGTATTATATCCCATTATATACTAGAGGGTTTGGCTAACAATCAACGTACCAAACAGGTTACCATGATCATGTGTGCGAACTGGAGTGGTATCATCGAACTAAATACGATAAATTATGTTGTTAGAATTATTGTTCACGATACGATCAGACCAGTCTTGGAATTTTGAGTATTTGTGATTTATTGTTAAACCTCACAGAATTTTGTCGCATGGAAAACCTGGTAGTATATTTGATGTACATTTCGCTAAATTTTATCACCAGTTTTGATAGCATTTTTCTATAATATGATCATGTTATAACAAAAGTGAGTTCACTTGAAGCGTGTGAACGCGATCTGAATTTAATCAACTTGAAAATTTTTACTTTGTTAACAATAAATATGAATATTGGTACTAACAGAGATGGGCATGCATGAAATTGGTGAAATTAGTCGAATATAATTCACACAGATTGACCTTAAGATAAAAATTTCAATGAAACAATTATTGGATATTTTCGATTTTATGATGTCTCAGTAGCTTATAAAATAATAATAGATGCAGCAGAGAAACTCCTAAAGTTTTAGTTACAGAAAATTGTGGTAGGTAAAAAGATGTTGAATCATGCATCAAATCGGCTGGTTAGGTATTCGGAAATTCAGTGTGGCAGCTGAGGTAAAATTAAAGGATATGAAGTTTTGTTAATAGGTGGTGGCATAAACTTACAATATCAAATGAATTTTTGATCAGATTGTCGATTCTTGGGGCGATGGACATGATGATTATCGTGGTCAATTATTGCTGTTCGTTGATACCCTATACTTCAGTGCGGCACGAAAATTTATATGATGATGATTAAACTTCATTTTTATTTTTTTTGTATAATTGACAAAGTGTTAATTTTTTTGCTGTGTCATGTACACATATGAGAATTTGAAAATTTAAGAATTTTTTTGAATATAATGAAAATTAGCTAAATTTAATATTATTATTTTTAAAGAGAAGAATTCTACCTATAAGGCTGTAGGCTTATCTACTACCCTGTTGATTGTCTAATTAATTAAATTTTTAATTTGAAACCATTTCGGATATCAGCTTTGTTTGTGCTACCAAATACAGATCGAAGGTGTGGCGAATAGAGTGGCCGACTATAATCCAGTTTGCTTAACCCATCTTTACTTCCACATATGTTGTCGCTGCTAATTTGATGACGATATATGTAAGTAAGAAACTGCGATTTGGGGCTTAAAAGATTGGGTTGATGTGGTGTTTGTTTCCAATTTGAAAAAAAACATCTCTATAACATAAAAGATAGCTGAGGATCCATACCAGCACTCCGCTAAACTATATTCAAACCTGTAATCGTATAATTATAATTGATCCTATATTTTTCAAGTGATGTTTCCCAAATGCACCTTAAAGTAGATACATATTATAAATGGCGAAATAAATAAAAATTACGATGATAATTGATAAAACAAAGTGGTTTAAGTTACATGTGGGAAATGACCGTCTTATAACAACGCTTTCTACATTCTTAATTCTAGTTATGTAGAATGATGACTTTGAAATGATTTGCGAAGAGAAGTCAAAACAATACCTTGATTTGTTAAGAGGTTCTTTGCATATTGGTAAAGAAACTTGGTGGTGGGATACGAGGTACAGAAAAATATCACGAGAAAGAAAACATCATACAAAAATTGGCAAAGAACTCGCTCCAGTGACGATTTATAATTGTATAAACTAGCAAAACGAAAAGCAAGAATGTCGGTAGCTATTGCCAAATTTAGAGTCACAAATCATCTATATGAGCGTCTTGAGTCTGGCGATCAAAACGAGATATACAAAATTGCTGCAGGCAAGGATATACATACAGTCAAATTCATAAAGGATATGAGAGTGGAAATGTTTTGATAGCTGACAGAGAAGTAAACAATAGGTGGAAGCAATAATTCAATCAACTTTTGAATAAAGAATGTATATGAATGCTCACACTAGTATCCGAACAATTTGTGGAACATCTACCTCATTCAATGTAAACGTTGGTGTGCATCAGGGTTCTGCATTAAGCCCATTAATCCTAACAAGTATTATGCAATTTCTGTCTGGTACAATACAGGATCCTTTTCCATGGACTATGTTATTTGCAGTGATAATAAGTGTGAATAAAATGAATTGTAATCCAAAATAAATCTGTGGAATTCGGTATTGGAGGCCAACGAACTACGTAAACAGAGTGCATGTATTTTCCATTTAATGGTAATCATTCGACTCACCAACAAGACACGATGAACGGTAATTCAATTCCCGTTACTGAAAAGTTCAAATATTTGGGATCACTTATCACAACAAGAGGTAAAACCGATGATGATATTCAACATCGAATAAAGTGCGGTTGGATCAAGTGGAGATCAATGTCTGGAGTTTTATGTGATCGAAAAATGCCACCAAAGATAAATGGGAAGGTGTATGAAACTGTTGTTCGACCAGCAATGACTTCGGTTCTGAATGTTGGGCTGTAAAAAGAGATCATATGCAGAAACTACACACAATCGAGATGAGAATGTTAAGATAGTCATCCGGTGTAGCATTGAAGGACAGAATTAAAAATAACTATATTCGAGTCAGTTTAAAAGTTACTTCCATCACCAACATAATTACTCAAAGTAGATTAAGATGTGCAGACCGGAAACTTATTGCGTTAAATTGGCTTTGAATATTGGAAAAGATGTAAAATGCGGAAAATGACGATACACTATACAGAAACTTGTGGAGAAGCAAATTGAGAAGTATGAGGGCCGACCCTGAATAAAGAAAAAGGCTAGGAAGAGGAAGAAGAAGAAGAAGAAGAAGAAGAAGATGATGATTATGAATACGAAACATTTTTGCTTTGTATGCAATACTTGCATCTTGTGATTGACATCTGCAAGCGTCAATGCACGTTTGATGTAATACTTGAGACATGATTATATATCATCAAATATTATAAAAACACTGCTGCTATATGTAATTTATGGAAATCAATAAGAAATAGAAATTAAAAAAAAATGAAAAATAATTGAAAAACAGAAAAATTGGTTTAAAAAAATATGAATGAAAATATATAAGTTTTGGAATATATTGAAAAGGAAAAACGCTGTAATGAATCTCATTAAGGGTACAGTAGAAATAAAAGCTTCAATTTCATCCCTTTCATAAACTTAGGAATAATTACCGCGGAAAAAATGTTTGCAAAAAATAAATCTTTTCTTTTCAATTCATTTTATTCAACGGTTTCAAATTCAGAAGTTTAATCGAAGAGGTTCACAAGTCATTATTGTGACTGTATATAAATTTATGTAAAATTTATAGAGAAAATTCAGATGAGTCATTAATCGTGAATTCCATTTCAGGTGATTATAAATTGCAAATGACCTGTTTTGAAATTTACTAACTATGACAAACTTTAAAAATTTAGACCAAATAATCTCACCCTTCCCTAATTTCTGTATATATAATTTAAATTTAATGTCCTATTTTCTGGAAGTGATAGATCGAGAATATTAGATAATATATAGGATAAGTCAGTCATGGGTCCGAATTTACCTGTAATCTAATACATAATCTAATATTCATATTAACTGGATAGTTTTGTTTTTGTTTTTATATTTCCTTTGAAATATAGCATTTCACAAAGATGGACATAAATGATAAAATCCTTTGAAAATTATGTTATATTTTATGATTATTTCTTATTGACATTATCTATATGTTCAATATAAATAATATTAATGGATCGATGACACGTTTTCTGATTGGTTTTATAACTAATGGTATATTTTGTACAAGGATATTGTATAGCGTCGGCCAATGCAAGTGGTGGAAAAAAAAAGAATAAAAAATTACGTTATAAAACATATAAAATATTAAAATTATTTCATCTAACTTAATTTATACCTAACAGGTTACAAGTTTAATATGCTTGAATGCAAAGGAAATCGATAAATTTTACTTTACTATCATGTAATTTATGATGAACCTATTATGGCATTGATTACATTATTATAGAAATTCATTAACTTTAGGTTTATACCAGCTAATTTAATTTGATATAATAAATTAAAACATGTATACATAAGACGGCATAAAATACAGTGTAAATTTGACGATCCTGATAAAAAAAAATTTGACATCATTGACACCGTACTTAGAAAACACCACGGTAACGAACTTATTTGTTCTTGTTCATTGGAATAAATCCGCATTTATCTCGTTTTGTTGTTCTAGTAGCGTTGCCAATTCGCCATGGCTACAATTAATATTCTAGTATCGACCTCAGTCTATTGCTAACATGTGTGGTATAGCTAATAGTGGAAAATAGATTAAAGAATCTATGTGTCTCATTGATATACATTTATTTATCACCACTGTCATTACATGTCCACATTACAAATTAGCATGAAATTATAACTACCATCGAAAAATTTGATTTAAAATCGAGATACAGTGGATTCTTTTAAACACTTTTTTGGAATGCATTAACTTGAAATATTAACAAAATAATAACTGATATTGAAATATGTGTCTTTCCAATTAATCCGAGTTAGAAACTTCATTTATGCTTTTTTAAGTTTGATTAAGTTAATTAAATTCAAAATATAGTTTTAAAAGATTGGTAAAAACCAATATATTGTTACAAGTGTCAGTACGGCTCTGTTTTATATTTAGAAAATTTAGTACATATTCAATAGAGGGCAGTCATAAAAATAGGTGACTAGAAAAATGTACAAAGTACTTAAATAAACTGGTGGCTTCAAAAACGTTCAAAAAGTAAACAAAAAACTAATATAAATAGGGGCTTTGTACAAGAAAAGATATAGTTAAAAATAAAGCTTAATCTAATATTGAAAATAAAAAAGTGCATCGTGAAGTATAAGTTAATAGAAAATAAAACCATTTTGTATAGAAAAATTGTATTGTACTTTCCAATAGAATTAAGATAAAATAAAGTTTTTGTTAAAGTGCAAGCAAATATTTTATTATTCTACGAATATAGCCTTTACGTTAACCGCTCGACCAATACTATTTATCAGGAAATCAACGTTGTATATAACAAATAGCAACCTCCTCCCAAAACACACTTTTATAACAATATAGTGACTGTCGGAATATGGGAGGGAGTGTAGTAGGGGAAAAAGATGCGAGATTGATATAACTAAGTAGTACAGTACCGACGTCATAGGAGTGCTTACCGAAGTGTCGACCAATTAAGTAATGTTAGACATAGACAGGATTCAAAAATCCAGCAAAGATTCGCTACCTATCCAATGAGACGTCTAAAGTATTTTGAGTACCAGAAAAAGCATCAAAAAAATGGACATCAAAGTTGATAGTTATTGTGTTTGCACATTTACGAGGGCCTATAAATGTCCTCGTAAATGTGTTAAATGGTTTTATTCGAAGTTATGCACAAGTTGCGCATCAGTATTAGATCGTTGATCATATAAAGTCAATAAATCAGCATTATTATATAGTGTATCACTAATATCTAGAGGTGCATTGGCTTTTTGATCCCATTGTTTATCGGTCCGCCGAATCTAATGGATCTACAGCAACATCGCTTGAAACTGAGATTATTATTATTATTGAGTTGTTTGTAGCAATGGATTCTTATCTTTTTATCAAAATAAGTAAACATGCGATTTTGATTCTCAATTTCTATGAGAAGAAGCTCCAATAATTTCGTGAAATAATTTTTTCCCTACGAATTATCAATTTTACAGCATGGAAATTCATAGCAACATGGAAATTAATCAAAAACAGCATGGAAATTAATTGAATTTATTGAAATTTCATCGTAAAAATACATTCGTAATAAAATCTTATTTTCTATTGTCTGTTCGGTATTCATGATTCTTAAGAAATAATGTCTCACATAGATATTATTGCGATTTCTGCTCATAAATGTTAAGGATTTAATTTAGCTGGTTACTGATTGCATATAAAATCGATGTGTGTGGTCAAAAATCCTTAGATATCCTATTAAAAGCAAATATTATTTAGATACCATTACTTCTCAGTGTGTGTCTATGGATTTAGGGTAACACCATCTATTTTACACAAAAACAGTGAACATGCTATTCCGATTCTTAATGTCTATGATTAGAAGCTCCAATAATTTCTGTGAAATAATTTTTTCCTTACAAATTATCAATTTTGCATTGAATTTATTGGCGTTCTTCGGTCATAAATTTTTAATAGAAACAGTTGATTTTCTATTGAAGAGGTCATGATTCTGCAGAAGAAATTTCTGACATTAATTTTATTGTGGTTTCTGCATGTTAAGAGCAGCTTGCGTCCATATTCGAAACTAGATAAGACGGTCGTACATTGAATTGAAGTTAGAACCCGTCGAATTTCTAGTTATATTTGCTATCAAGGTCATTTCTTAGGAGGATTGCCATACCATCTCCACGATCGATTTTGTTGTCACATCTATCCATCCTGAATACTTTATAGTTACTGATTCGTACTGTATGTTTGGTACTCAATTTAGTCTCGACATTTAGCAGAACTTGTGACCAAGTTCAGCAAATTTATGTTAATACACCTGTAATTACCTGGTATAATCTCTCACAATACAATCTTAAAATAATCACATCATCATTTTTATCATATACAGTTTCATTGTGTTATCAGTTTGTGGTGGAGTCGACAAACATCTTTAGGCTAATCAATCTAAATTTAATTCCTCGCGGAATAACCACAAAGCAGTGGCCAAATTATGGGTATGAGTTTCCAGCTCATGGACTTGATGAATAAACATCTGAGCAAACAAACTAGGAAGCTGTGGACATACACATACATCGTTCAACTGTTTTATTTAAATGTATGTATAACCGATCAGCAATATATATAATTGTATATTGCAAATTTGTGCAGTTTTTCGGCTGACGTTTGATGTAATATGTATAAATTAACATCATTAGGTTGACATGACCCTATGTACACTTCAGCCGTAAAGGTTAAGAGACATTTTTTATGAAAACATTCGAAATGATCGGTTGAAAGACATATTCCACAGTATATTTATTCAAAAAATTGGTGACCATAATCATCAGACATGAATCCAATGACTTCTTCATATAGTCTATATATATTGTATGAGGTTCGCTATCAAACCAACAAGGCGGCATCAATATCTGGATGCCTTCGTGACGTCATTTGGAGAAACAGGTTCAT
>JANSTX010050783.1:0-11727 GCA_027564355.1 Penthetria funebris | reverse complement strand
AATTATTTTTTTTAATAAATGAGGAAGGAAGTATTGTTATTAATTTTTACTTTTTCGTTTATCAGCATAATAAAGGATACCTTTATGAAGGACTATTAAATCTTTTGTTATACAATTTGAAAAGAATATAAGTGAAATGTTACAAGACTTAATTATAAACATATATAATAATAAGTTATATTGAAAACATATTACGCTCTAAGAACGATGTTTATTATTTAGAATACAATACGTCAACCCCAAGATGTTTATAGTATTCATGTAAAAATTAAAAAAGCAAATTTTGATGATTGTTGTAAACTGTGGGTTGGTATGCGTTAAGTGGGTACAATCCCGCGTCTATAATATTTGAAAGTATGAAAGAAGCGTAATATATGCAGACTCTGTTACCTCAATTATACCCCAAAGTGGTTTCAATACCAAAAGTGAATGACACCATTGGTAGTATTGAGTCGAATATACATCATTTGTGTATTTCAGCATATACTAGTTTCACTCGTTTGTTATCCTTGAGCAAATTTCGAAGTGTGGTAATGATCAGGATTGCTTTGATACTCTGTGGTGTTCGATAACCTTTATATACTATCTTCGGCCACCATATTCTTCATCATATAATTTGATTTTAAAATATTAGCTTACTATAAATTATCAAATAATACACAATTTTGATAATTTATTGCAAATAATGTCATTAAGATAATTATATTTATTATATAATAAATACTGGACAATGTAATTATATTTTTGTATTTATAAACATAGGATTACATAAGTAAGTATTTAATATTAGAATTGACAATTAATTAATAATTAAATTTACATATATGGAATAATATTATTAATGTTATGTATGCGTTTACGAAGCTTTTGTAAAATTCCTGTAGTCATAATACGAGTAGGTATATATAATAAATTTTCAAAATTATTTTGTAATTACTTTGTCATGGTCATTTTGGTTGTCAAAGAGTAATTAGCATTTTAATTCAACTATATTACTTATCTTGCTAGTGTTCATTGCCATGCTCATCATCATTGCCGAACCTATCTGAAAAATTTTTTGTTTGTTGCATAATATCCAGTAAGTCTGCCAATGCCTTGCTTACATCTATGCATACAGGGTTAATAACTGTAATAAATCGCCCATTCATAGGATCATACATGATGAATTTCGAATACTTTAATTTGGACCAACTATCTCAATATCCTTTAAAATAAGCCTTTAATACTGTGCTTTATGATTTGCCTAACAATGCCAACTCAGGTCCAATAATATGTTCTGCAAGTTTCTCGGAAATCCATTTCAAAGATACTCAATTTCTATCTGACAGTTGATCCAACCGCCCATTGCTTTCTAATACTAATTTGAATGTATATCCATATAAATGAAGTAATAAACGCACAGCATTACTCAGTATCACATACACTTTAGCTTGAAATTGCACATAATTTGCTAAGGCAAATACCAACAAATACTATCCATGATTCCGTCATTCGTCTTCGAACCATCAGTATACCAGATCTGACCACTCCATGATTCTATTTTTCCTCCCAATTCTGGTGATTTTTTGTGTTTATTACAATGTGTGCCCCTTGCCACCAAAATATAGATGATACATGGTAATATTCTGTTAGCATATGTAGAATAATTTACGACTATATTTTAGAAAACAAATTATAATATTTGTTTATAGTTTACGTGTGTGATCACATTAAAAGTATTTTGCACAAAATGTATGACAATTGCCGTAAAATACACAAATAAATCCTTGTAAGACCACTCGAGCATTATTTTTTTTTTATAGATATTCATAGATCAATTCATAATTTTATTCGATACTCACGTCGGTCACCACCCATGGTGATGGTAGTGAATTTAATTTAACACAGATAATTAAGAATCAGTGTACGTTTGATTCTAAGGTTCATTGATTCGTCAAAGTTAGGAGCCGTTCAAACTATAGCGCTTGATCATTGTGTTTTCAAAGTAAATTATTTTATTCAAAAAAAATTACAATTGTTTTTTACAAATTTTCTTAATTATCCAACGGGTTGGAAATTCAACGGTTGATAATATTCACCTCTGTTTTTTTTTAATATCAGTAACCGTGAAGTCGCCATTTCCTAACACTTTACATTTCAATATTTTATTATTTTTTTCTATTGATATGATAATACCGTGAATATTTATTTGAAAATTGAGGTCATACATACCCATATACATTGACCCATATACTATTCTTGATATGTCTTCTAAATGCGACCCGAAATTACTCAGAGATAATTTTATTGGTGTGCCATTTATGGAAATAATACTGTTTCTTAATTTTGTTGTGAAGCGAATTCGGGTTAATATATGTCAGTACCGCGAATAATGTGAAAATTAACGTCTTTGAAAATGATGCATGTTTTTTGGTTACCAATTCTTATATTTATTCCATTTGCGAAAGCATTTTATGACTACTTTCATCATTCCACGAACAGATTCGTTTTTTTTTTTTTGGTTACACTACAAGGCATTAATCAAAACTATCCACTCTTAATCATAATAATATGTCAGTTTTATGGTGTGGAATCGTGTCCAAAAAATAGGTATACGTGTTTTGTTTATGGATTTGGTGATAAACATCTATCTTTTAAACTAGTGCAGTTTTGACATTTGATGTTGTAATATTTGTGTATATGAAACGGCAGTTTATCATCGTAGTACCGAACTGTGCGTCCTTATGAGGTTAAGGTAATGGTGATGATGATGTTTTATGAGGTTAATAACTATTGAAAGCCTCATAGCATGGACAAAATCCGTAAATTTATACTTTTGATTTTTGTCCCGCTGATTTCAGTTTGTGGTTCTGACATGGATATATGTTTAACGCACAGTATGTAACATAACGAATTCAATTTTTTTACATAATTAAATAATGTCAGCATTCTAGGAGTTCTTTTAAGCAAGGATAAATATATGAATGATTGATTATAGATTTTATTTTCCGTCTTATGTTCATAAACACTGTATTTATATTTTTTATACATTTTTAATATCTATTTCAATTTATAATATCCTTGTAAAGCTCATGTTTAACGAAGTTTATTTTATATGTCTGTATGTGGAATGCTGATCGATATAAAATGCTTCGTTTTTAATGTTTGTTATATTAGTTCTTCCATTAGCATTCTATTTTTATATCATCTACGCGTATATAATTTATAATATTTCTAATAGCAATAAATTTCGTATATGCTCGTATACTGCAATTATCGTCAGAATAAAGTAATTTCTAGTTGGAAGAAGTTTAGAGAATATTATGTGGATTATACGTAAGTGCGATTATGTTCTTACAAGCTCTACTTAATTCAAGAACTGATTTTCCCCATATCACACCTCAAAGTCTCCATAACAACGATTTTTATATTCATTTAAGTCATGATGTCCTAATAGTATTCTATTCAGTATTCAGCATAATTATTAAATTTATCGTCATCGGTTATCTACGTATATATGGCATTTCTGCAATATGGCAAATATCTAGTTTATTCCTAAAATGAGTTCTGTATTCATTCCTTCGAATTGTTCATCTAAAATTATCGATTGACATAACACTCAACTGCACACGATCATTTTGTTACGTATTATTGAGTTGTACCATTTTTGCATTAGAAAATATCATTTTTTCGCACGGTTATTATTTGATTTTCAAGGCTTTCAGTTATTTTGATAGATGAAAATGAACTGCTTTTTATCCTAAACTTTTTGTACCTTATCAGTCTACAATTTAAGTTAATTTTTTCAGTATGATTCGTATGCTTGAACCTGATACGTTCATTATTTTAGCCAAATTTGTTGTAGTATTGCCTTCAATTCTTTCGCTGGTGATGTTCCTTTGTTTCTATATATGTACAATGTCATCACATCAGTAACACTTAATGGTTCGATAAGTACTCGTATACATTATTTTTTTCACATTTCAAAGCTGGCGATCACGGAAAACAGATTGCTTCGATTATCCAGCTACATACTAATATTTATAATATTATGTGACGTGGATCAACATAATTAATAGACTAACACTACAAAGTTGTATAGCGTTGTGTTGTTAGTAACAATTTTAGTGGCGGAACCTGAATATATATATATATATACAGTATGATAATGATAAAATATGAATAATCTATTGACTTAAATTACACACATCTGAACCTTGATTTTTCCAATTTACATAATGGAACAAAATTTTTCGTCAGATCTTCTGCTGTCGCTGCTTCTTCTGATCATTTTTCATTATCAATAACTCTTTAATTTGTTGTAAAATTTTAATTACATTCATAATTTCATAATTTTGTATATATGGCATATTATATTTTGAGCAAAGTGCGTTAATAATAAATCCGATTGTAGAAAATATGTATTTTTGATAAAATAAAGGTCAGATCGAATAGCAAATGTCAATATATTAAACATAATTATTTAATTGTTCAAAATGTTTTTATAATAGGAAAGATAAATTGCTACAAACTTATCATGTTTTTTATTTAGTATTTTTTTCTATTTTTTTTTTGCTTTTCAATAATAATTTTGAAACATTGAACACAATACTCGGTATACGCGTGTTTCCTATTATCTCATAGATTACATGCTTTTAAGTAAATATTTTATGGGATGACGATAATGAAGTAGTCAAGTTACTAGTATGGTTGATTGGTTAGCAGTGGCAGATTCGACTAAGCCTATAAAGGATCCCAATTAGCCGTAGGTGCCGTTTTGATACCACAAACTCGAGCAAACCCGGTTGATTCTTGCAGATATGCACATTAAATCCATCTCGTGGCGTTTAGAAAAGCCACCAGATCTCTTGGTCTTATAGTTGCAATTTCCGATAGATTAGGTAGCATATGCCTACCCAGCAGCCTATATCTCTGCTGAGAAAGTGCTGGGCATTTGCATAGAAGGTGTTCTGTAGTTTCCCGTTCATCTACATCGCCGCAACTGCGACAAAAAGAATTGAAAGGGATACCCAATCTTGACACATGGTCCCCGACCGGCCAATGCCACGTGAGTACTGCCACAGACCTGGCCACATCCCGACGTGATAATCGCAGGAGTTCTTCCGTTTTACTCCGCCCAAACTAGTTACTAGTATACTATGGGGTGGACTATTAAAACCAGATTATCATTTATTATGCAGACTCTGATGCATCGATATAGAGTAAGTTGAGAAATATCTTTGACATCGAATATGACTATCCTGAAGCGGTTTTAATACGTAAAGTGAATGACACGCCTGTAATGATATTGTGATGAATATTAGTCATGACCGATATTTGTGAATTAGAGCATATAATAGTTTGATAGGGGATGAAAATGAAAATAAATGGAAAACTGGTTCTTGTTGGTCCTTAAATGCACATATACATGCATATATATAGTATATATATGGTCAGAGGTAACGGAGCATGGTTTATGCTTCGTGTCCACGTGTCCTCTAATCGAAACCATTAATCATTTCTATATTGAGGCGCATCATTTACGAGCAACTAAAAATAATTGATATATTAACTATAATTCATCATAAATGCAGTCGTACTATTTTTTTCAGTGTTGTTGACCACACTTTTGTCATTATTAGTTCTTCGATGTTAGAAGGTTGCCGTTGTCTTATACTAATATTCTGTTCATTCTTTTATTACCAACAGCTCGGTGATAAACATTATTCAGTTTGCGTTTATGCAAATGTTATTACACTTATTGGTACATGCAGTATCAAAAGTCTTTTTGCAATGCCATGTAGCTATTTTCGGTCATTAATAGATGTTGTTACAAAATGACTAACATATTAATCATTGCATGGGCCAGTGGAATAGCCCTTTCTAAAGCCCATATGTGAAGCAAGTTTGTATGTTTTTGTTGTAAATGCATTCAATTAATTTTTTGGTAGTTAATCTTTTGAATTAATTAATCAGTTACGATATTCGATATTTGATAAAATAAGTTAATAGTAGAAATACGAATTTGTCAGAAAGACCTAATCAACAAATGTATATTGATTGTAGAATTTCTACTTCACATTCAAATTCTGCCTTAACTACAATCGATGCTTTGAAGTACCAATCTTTTTATCAAATTGAACAATTCTTCTTTGTTATTTATACATATAATAACATTTAGAATAATTCCCATTCGCCGTATTATGCATATTTTACCATCAGGATCGCTTAAACCTGTTTTTATGTAATAAAAAAAAATTCGCCATCCTCATATTTTTATTATATTTTTATTTATTTTTTATTATTATAATTTAATATAAATTTATCTATGCAATGTGTTTTTTTTACACATGAATGTACTTTGCATATACGAGTAGAAATACTTTTTTTTTTATTTATCAGTTCCGCTAAAACATTATGTAAAAAGGAATAAAAAAAAAAAATAAAAAAATTATGCAAACAATCTGATAAATAACATTTTGATTATCAAACCAATTTAATTATAGTCAAGTAGTTTTATACTTAACCAACAAGTACTCTCTCGTTAAGTTATTTGCATATATTATGCATATTAACTTTGAATGATTGAATGAAATTGCGTGATATTTGTTTATGAATCATAAATACCAATATGCATATTGTACATATATGTAATTCGGAATATTAAAGGTAAACCATGGCGGAGAATCGTTATTTAGGAGTCTCTAGTACCACTGGTTGGGGATAGAGTGAAGTAAATGTAATTGCCTCAGATG
Source organism: Penthetria funebris (assembly GCA_027564355.1). Lineage (NCBI taxonomy): Eukaryota > Metazoa > Arthropoda > Insecta > Diptera > Pleciidae > Penthetria > Penthetria funebris. The sequence continues at coordinate 4,993 of JANSTX010050783.1, read as the reverse complement.
CTCAACAATAGCGGTTGTTCGTTGATGCCCTATGCTCTTGCTTAGTGTAAAGGTCGAAAAATGATGATTATGATGAAGACTATGTTGACATAATCATCACAGGTCAATATCTTTTGAAAGATGACAAAGTCGCATATACTTATGTAACATTATAATTTAACTATATGTAGATTGTGTAGAATATAAGTATGAGTTAGTCGCCAGAGGGAATATACAGAAAATATAGCAAGAGAAACAATTTGTATTTTCTTCTTTTATTGTTCTATTTTTTTCTGTAACTTTTCGATGGTGAATCGTCCTTATAAAAATACATGTGCAAAATATTTTCTGTAAACATCTGAATACATAGGAATTTACATCTAAAAAAATTGGAATAAACATGCAATACTATTAAAATTTTAAACGATAAGACCTAATGATTATTGAAATCATCTGTACTTATTTATCGTGTCTAATGTCCCAAGATGTCAATGACCCCCTGACAGTTAATGACAGCATGAGAATACGTAACACGTCCTATAACTTCGCATCTAAAAATAACATAACAATATGATCAATAAAACTTCTTGAGATGTTTCTCTTCACAGTCATCAGAAATCGTGGTTTTTTGCACCAATTAAATGACAACGATATACATGTCAACAAGATAACAGTGACTCTGTATGGAGATAATTAAGGGTTATGTTATTATCTTAGGCCATTTTCTGTATGATAATAAAATCAAATGTCAACCCGAAAAACTGCACTCGTTTCAAATATACAGTGTGAAACATGTGCAGATGATCAGTCAAATATTTTGGGTAACTCGATGTGTAATTCCACAGTTACCTAGTTTGTTAGTCAAATTTGATTTTCAAAAAGTTCACAAACAAGACTTTTGGCAATGATCACACACTATAAATGCTACATATACTGCGATTGTGTGTCCGGTGATACTGCGAGGAGGTAAATATAATTTGATTACCCCCTGGATTCTCCATTCACCATATCATCGGTTAAGTAAGCTAGATATACAACTGATCGGTATCAGTTGTATATCTAACTTATGAATGAATAATGATTACATTTAAAATGCATATATATATATATATATATATTTATATCTGAATACATCATTACTGTGATTTATGTTTAAAACTGCATACATTTTTATTTGTACAAATGATAAAAAAAAACAATAATTTTTATTTATTATAAATGCATTGATGCATCCCATTATATACTCTCGTAAGAATTGGAAAAATTTATGAATTAATGCCATCATTTAATTTTACTTTGCAGTTAAATTACATCATCAATTTTAATTTCGTCAAGCAACTCTTTAACATCATTAACTTTTATTGTAAAACAGAAAAGAATATTATGTTCACGATTTTCATTTAATAGTCCTTGTTATATAACTTGTACATAACCATTTTCTATATATTTTTGTAATAAATTATTGATGTTTTGCCATTTAAACGTTTTATAATAACTACAAAATTTTCAACTTAATGTTTTATTTATTCGTATATTTTCGTATGTTGCTTCAAAATGATACTCATTTAACTATGCAGAAAATATCCATGTGAGATTTTTCATATGGTTCTTATCTATCGGAATTAAATCCTTATGTCTGCAATGTTTAGTTAAATTCATTAAGTCTGAATTTAGAAAAATTTACTACTCATTTTGACCATTACTCAGTGTAGCAGAAATTTATGACATCAGTCTTTAACCACTATTTGCCATTGACGCACCTTTATTTCGAACGTGCAACACTAAACTCCTAATCCCATTCGATTTGAATATGATCACACAATAACACTTCACTATAATAATGTTAATCAAAATTGATTGGATACAAGTTCATCTTCAGCATTTCGTTTCCTATGTTATCAAACTTCATACCTTTTCACTACGCGTCTTATGAGTAGAGCGAATTTCTCAATAATAATGTGATCCATTGTTGATTAACTTTATCTAGTCTCATTTGAGATCAGTAAACTGTTCTTATATTAAATTTTATGTTACGTTCTAAATCACTGTACACTTAGTTTACTTATTAGATTGTTAGGGTCCCTCTAATATGTTTATTCCATCCTTCTGTTTTACCAACATTTTGTCTAGTTTCTCATGTTCTCTTGTAAAATTTTGTACACCCATCGCATTGCTATTGTTAATTTTACTCTTAATACAATATATTATCTTCTAATTATCAAATACTGATTGTCATCGACAACCTATAATATTGTTTCTATACTAATGTAACACCAACTTGTCTCAATGTGCCTCAGTCAAAATATGCGTTGGTTCGCCAAAATTTTAATTATTATCGTATATTTAGTCACTAAACTGGAATGTTGTTGTAATTATTCGATGATGTCGACTTTCATAGTTAACATGTCATCCAGGAATCAAACCGTTTTTCTTGTCTGCATTTGGTAAAATATACTTGTTTACTAGTTGTCCTAAATATCAGGGATTTTTCAACTAAGGATTTACTTTCAATTTCTTAAAATAATTTGTGAAAACTGATTTCTTTGATACCTGAGAGTCCAATAGATAATTAATTTTATTTTTTTTCACCCTTTGTCTATTAAAATGTACTGACGTAACTGATGTTTTGTTTTCACCCTTTATCACATATAACATGGTCTTATTTAAACTGCAACAGCTGACAGACTGAACAATAAACCAGTTTTGAATATATGCAAAGTATTACGTGTATTATACTTGTGCGTGCGATAGAACGACTATGAAAGAGACCACAAATAAATAGTAAATGTTAATGATGACGACAATTTACTTCAATTTTAGTCGTATTGTGAAATGCAATATATGATTGGTAAAGAGTAACACTATCGGCAATAGTATTTAAAATCTGAACTTGACCTACAAATTTTACACATGTTTCTGTTACTTGACACAGATAGTATTTAACTGAGGGTTCAATAAACTTCTCAAGGTCAATTGTAATTTATGTATATGGTGACACAAAATGTATTGTGATTTAAATTGTTTGTAACTTTTTTTATTTAAATACATTTTTAAACTTTGATTTCAATATTTTATAAAGAAGACTTCGGGAATTTTAAATAAAATAATAGATAATCGAACAACGAACCATAATCATCGTATTTTAAAAATTTATTCGCTATTTTAATGTGCCGATTATACTGGTACATTATACAATATCAGTGATGTTAGCTTTTGTGGTCATCGAATTTAACCACTGCATTGCTTGCAATTACTTGTGTACGTTAATATGTTCACAAAACGTACCACTGCATGTAATCCCAAAGAGCACAATTTATGATAATGTTCAGCAGATGGCAAAATGAATTCCATGGTTTTATTTGATGTGAAATTTTGTGCTTTTTATAAGCTAATTAATATTGAATTTATTGGATATCATTGATGGGTGATTATATCGTTTGGATTGGGTTCAATACGATATTTTTTTGAACTTCTTTAAATTAAATATAATTTTAATTATTTTTCTTTATCTTTTTATTTACAGAATCGAATGCAAGAATCACTAAAATTATTCGACTCTATTTGCAATAATAAATGGTTTACAGATACATCAATAATTCTGTTTTTAAATAAAAAAGACTTGTTTGAGGAGAAGATTCGAAAAAGTCCATTGACAATCTGTTTTCCAGAATATACAGGTATGTATTATTTTTATGTCGCATACAATCCGTCCTACAGAACTAAATTATATTTTTAATTTAAGTTAATTATGTAATTTGTGTATTTCTTTTTTTTTTTTAATATGATGTAAAAGACTATTTCTATTTATTCTGTTACAGTGCTTAAAATTAACTGTGATTTGTTAATATACAGAATCAATTGCTCGATGTTAATTATGAATATTTTTAATCAATATTTTTAGACTATGTTGAAAATGCATTAAAGAATGCGAACTATGAAATGTAATTTCGTAAAAATGGTTATGCTAAATTAACTTAATCGGGATGATGCCGAATGGTGTTAAAATGTCCAAATTGATTGGAATCAAATTATTCCTTTGGCAAATTGTGTTCACTTCCAGGTTTACATATTGTTAAACACTGAAAATTTGTTTTACCTGAAAATACCAAATTTCAATTTTCGTGCATACGTGTCAATGACTTTTAAGCGTAGAAGTCTTGTTAACTTTTGTGGCCGGTCACTTTGTGTATTTCGTAAAACTTTAACTTAAGTTTATTGTTTAGTTTGCGGCATATGATTGAGTTGGACACTTTTAGCTGTTTAGAAAAATTAATTTTACTGAACTCTGACATGAATTTCTTTTAATATGCGGTCGTCCAATTTTGAAAACGTTATGATCAACTGTTCGGTAGTTACGCTTTGAGTGACGTATCCTGTAAAAGGTGATGTGATAAAATCTAAGATGATAACGTCATATAATTAAATGTCATTGAAAATATATTATAAAGTCACAACGAAAATCATTAATTATGGTTTAAAGTTAGTTAAAATAAATCAAATTATTGCAGAAATTTATGGTAAAATTATAGATTCGCTAGAAACGTCTACTCTGATCATAACCAATTATGATGTTCAAGAATCCGAATAAAAAAAAAATGAAGAAGAAATATGTTTCCAATATTTGAATATCCTTTCCACATTTTTATTAAAACTATTATAGTTTTTTTTTTCTATATTTTTATTTTAAAATTATAGGTGGTCAAGAATATGGTGAAGCTGCTGCCTATATTCAAGCACAATTTGAAGCCAAAAATAAATCAACGTCAAAAGAAATTTATTGTCATATGACGTGTGCAACTGATACTAATAATATTCAATTTGTATTTGATGCTGTTACTGATGTTATTATAGCAAATAATCTTCGAGGCTGTGGTCTCTATTAAATTTAAAAAATATATATATATATATTTATATAAAATAAAATTAACTTATTATAAAATTAATTAAAATTAAAGAAAACAAAAAAAAACACTTAAATTTAAAATTGAATGAAAATTGAAAGTACTTTACCAAA
>JANSTX010050772.1:0-11728 GCA_027564355.1 Penthetria funebris | reverse complement strand
CATGGATAATGTAAAATTTTAAATTAGAAATTAGGCGCAATATTGGATGCGAAATTTTGATGTCGTCAGCAATCTCCTTTAAAAGCAGAAATAAGGGACTTAGTTTAATATAACTATAACTGATGAATGAAATTAGTTGATTCAATGAAGTTGTTAGAAACTTGTATACATAGAATTTACATTATATATATATATATATATATATATATGTATATATTATATATACAATAGAAATTTATACAATATAACTTAATCACATTTTCATTAATTTGATGACATTGCAAAACTTTCCAGTCATCCCTTCAATCAAACAATATATTTGTAATTTATGTATCGTAGGCGCAATTTAAGTGTAAATTAATAATAAATATATTTAGAAATATAAGGTAAACTTAATGCCACCTTTTGTATGTAAAAGTATTACTTTGCGTGTTACACGTTACTGGAAAATGAATTTCACAAAAAAAAAAAAACATAAATATAATAAACAATACAAAAAATAAAATGAAATGGGCACCTCTCTAATGAATCTTTCGCGTTAAGATAATCTCAATCACAATAATAATTTTTTTTGAAAGGGATAGAAATGTATATATATATATATATATATATATATCGCGTTATGTGGAATAAAATGCGTGAATTCAATAATTGAATCACTCTATTGCCATACGTTTTGATAAATACGAATAAAATGTCTTTTCTCTTTTTTATTTGGGCGGCTGGCTCGTATTAGGGGTGAATTTTATTTATTTAACTTAACTTTTTTTTTGCATATAGTGATGAAAATGGAAAACGTGTACGGGTTATTTATTCTACTAACCAACCGTACTTACTTTTCATTTTTTTTTTTAGGTTAAATTTTTATTCTCTGTGCGGTTTTACAACTGGCAGAAGAAAAAAGAACCAATTGAATATTTTTCGCTGACTAAGCATGGTATAATAATGTGAAGGAATTTTCAATCAAAGCTAAAACTGATTTTATTTTAAAGATTAAATTTTAACAATGTTCGGGATTAGGTTGAAATGAATTGAACAAAATTCTACTTCATTTTGTTAATTTCCTATGATTTAAATTATATACATATATATACATATCCAATCCAAAATATAAAACATGTCTCCTTCCTGAGATCCAAAAATTTCATTCCATTTTATAATCAGTATAAGTGTAATTGAAATATTAAGTATTCCTTATACAATTGGTCCTCTTAAATTGATATTAAAAAATGATTGATATATTAAAAAAAAAAACAAAAAACATGTGTTTAAGAATGTCATCGAATCAGTAACCAAATTCTTCAAATACAGTATATAACAGAAAATGAACCTGTGCGAAATTTTAAACTCTTTTATACTATTGCGTACACTTTACCATTTTATATATATATATATATATATATATGACCACCTACACAAAATTATTTGGTGGTTACTCCGATCCGAAAATCAAGAAAAGAAAAACGAACGTCAGTTATCTGCGCTTTTAATTTTGTGTTGGTTAAATATTTGCAGTAGAGTACCGGATCATATAATATTTGTCAATTTTATGACATGTGATAGTATTCAAAAAAAATTGGTCTTGTTTACGGGATTGATGAAAAAATATCTACCCAATAAACTATAGATAGCCGCTACTTTATACTTCAGACTACCAAACTTGTAATATACATAGGTTGTATGTATGTATATATATATATATATATATATATATATATATATAAATATGGTCTTTTTTCTGTATTTTAAGCACCCTTTCTACCCATTTAGTACATAACATTATACATAATGTAATGTCATTCATTATACTTGGCAAAAATTGTATATTCAAGAATACATTTTTCTTATGAATTAACATCGCTAATTATACTCCGATTAAAATCATTAATTTTATTTAATATTTTGCTCATTTTTTATGTTAATTACTTTCATTTAACTTTCTTCCATATATTTTTCTATATATTCAAACATTTCTTATTTATTTACATAATTTTTTGTTTTTTACTTTTCTTTTCTTGCCTTTTACTTATTTTTTCCTACATTTTTTTTTTTTTTTGCCTATGTAATTACTCCTATAAATTGTACGCATACTTCATCAAAACAATGTAATTAGCATGTTTAGAATATAAATGACAAATTTGCATTAAACACTCATATATGAAAAATATGAAAATGGGTGGGTTGACATTTTATCATGATAAGGTAAAGTTTTCAGTTAAAAGCCTTTATCGAAATAAAGGTGTATATAACATAAGTATAACAAACATCAAATATTTATGTTTACTACATAAGGTAATGTGTATTATATTCTTGTATAAATCTTCATATATTATATAGTATATTTATATAAGTAAGTACGCCATGTATAAAGGATTATTTAATTGGTGGTGACTAAAAAATTATAATGAAATTTTGTAAGGATGTCACAGGTTGTTGATTTTGTTTGGTAAACCTTCCTAAAACATATAGTGAATGTTACACGAGTATATAGTATAACAGTACATACGAGTATATATAGCATTGAATATAGAATGAAAAATATTTAAATGTTGAAATGTTAAAGTACACCTACACTCTAGTGTGAACATTTGTTACAATAAGCGAACTCAATTTATCGTACGATTAAAAGCTAGTAGTAGATTTTATATAAGTACTGAATCCTTCATTGATGTGTACATACATAAATACAATGCAGCATTAAGAAAGCGTAGTAAAATTTGAAAAATCTTTTATTGTAACATATAGTATAATAAACAATATTTTTTTCCAATAACTGTTTCGAAGGTAACAATGCATCGAATCTCAAGATTATTATTGTCGTTATGTTGATAAAAAGAATTCGGATTTATGAAGAGAAATACACTATTGGCGTGGGAGAAGAATGAAACACACAGATTATGCTAACCGAATTTGATCGTAATATAATCAGAGAATTACTGAGGTTTTAATGAATTAAATAGTGTCATATATTGAGTAGCAAACAGTAATATTTCATTTTATCTGTAATTAGTGCAATGATAGTGTTTTCTGTCAAATGCAAGTCTTTTGTCACTGTAAATATTATTTTTATAGATTTTATTTTCATATATCAATTCCTGATGATTTCATTCGCATTCATTATAAACTAAGTCAGTGGTTACCTTTAGTTTGGTGTGTAGTAAAGTCAGTATGGCATATCGTTGTCATGTCATACAAATCTACCAAAGTAATCTATAGATTGTAAGAGTGCATTATGGATACGTTTGAATGGTAATATTGAGTTAGTTACTTTATATCAATTTAATTATTGAAAAAAAAATATACTATAAATAAGGTACAGACCACATACAACGTTAAACATTCTTCATGAGCTATTTAATAAACTTAGGCATACATCTTTCTACACGATCGAATACATTTGATATGAAAATAGAATTAATTAAGTTAAACATTTTGTCAAATATAATATGTGAACTTTGTTCTTTTGCCTACAAATTTTATTTATGAACATTTTCTGATTCCAATGTAAATTTGCTCTTGACTGACATAGAGACATATCGCAGTCAACAGTTTAGTATATAGTTGATTTGCATAACATCGTAATGGGTATACGTGGTGGCGTAGGTATATATGTTTGTAAGAGTTTTGTAAAAAAAAAAAACAATAAATATATGTATGAAAATTTGAATATACCTGAAAATGTGAAATGCAGATTTTAATTAAATTATTTAATTTTGTTGAATGGGCTTTTTGCATAATAAAAAGAAAAAAGAAAAACTTCGTATAATATTATAAAATACATAAAACATTATTTTTTATACTGAAAAATTTCATTGTTTTAGTATATTATTTATTTTGGACATTTTGGTGTTAAATGCAAAAAGGAGGAACCCCTTTCTACATTTAACACTATAATAAATAAAAAAAAAACTATTTTTTTTAATTTTATGAAAATTCAATTATGTTCTTATTTTATACACAAATCTGATAAATTAAAAACAAAATACACAATCAATATCAATATCAAGAACCTTATGAAAAATTGTTCGAAAAATTCAGCTTGAAGTTCTAAGATAACAAAATATTTAGCAGAGGTTTATAGGAGGTTACAATAAAAATTATTAATTTTTTGTCGCAAATTTTATTTGCATTCACTTGAACGATTATGTCATTGAACCTGCCTTTAAAATAGACAATGCATTATACTTTGATTTAGTTAGGTTTCCTCATTCATAATTTCTATATTATTATATAAATTAAAATACAGTCATATGCAATTCACGAAATAATACATATATCTATAGATTGTTCCTTTCAATATATTAAATATGCATTTGAATGTCATATTGTGCATATTATATAAATGCAATAGCACCCATGGAACCCCAAAAACATTATAGAATAGCAGCATATTCATATATTATTGTTATAATAAAAATTATATTTACATTTTTGTTGAATTATATCCTGGTCGTGTGACAGAAAATCTATGATACTAACTGTATGCAGTATTGTGCACTAAACATGTGTATACATATAGTGTAGGATACAAATTTAATTTTCTCATATAAAATGTTAATGTATACTTTTTAGATGGAATATTATATGGTATATATATACAAGAAGAACGTGCATATACAAAATTTGTTGAACAAAACCAAGTAAAATTTAATATATAGCTAGTTTCTGTATTGTTACACATAGAACGGGGTGACATATACGATGACATACGGAATATGTGTGGTCGAGAATTTCAGAGAAAAATTCTATAAAAAATAAAATGCACTTTTATAACAAACAATTCTCCACGAATATAAAATTTAAATTGTAATTTGAAATTATTGTAGTTTATATAATTTTAAAATGTATGTTATAATAGTAGGTATAGACACAAATGAATATTAATTGCAGTGTACATGTAAAATTTTAAATTGAACAATAGAAAACAATTTGTGGTACAGTGTCAAATAATAATATATTAGTTAAAGTACATATAGAACATAAATTTATTTGAATTAAAGATGTATTTAATAGAACATGGGTGATCGTAATAGTGTATTCTGGAATTTACACTATCTGCATCTATTCTAGAAAATTAATACTGACACCATGAAACCTATATTCTTGTCAAATATGCAACACTGTATGGACACATTTAAACCTTGGATAAATGATACCCACTACATGATGATCTTTGGAAATGTAAGATCGAATCATGAAAAATATATGTAAATATTGTAGCTTGTAAATTAAACGGCATATTTTTAATTATCCCCTTAAATATTTAAAAACACCAAAAAAAAAAAAAAATGGTTCGTTTTTTTCTCATTGCAAGCAAATGATTTGTGATTTTTAAATTTCTTTTTAGTGGTGATTTATTGAGCGTTGTGCCCATAAATCTACATAATACTCGAAGTTATTAAAAATGCCTGTTTTTATTGGTCGTATACATCATTTTTAAATTCGCATTTTTTTTTCTATTTTAAATTACAAAACATTGTGTTATATGAGGGAAATAAATTAATGAGAAATATAAATTATATTTTCCAATTAAATAAAATAGACACGAAAAGCAAACCTCTACTTAATTATCTTTAATTATTTGTGTTTTATTTTCCATTTCTATTTTATTTATTTATTTATTTTTTGTAATTTTTGCACGATCACTTTAATAAAAATGTGAACAACAAGTTTTTTTATTACCTCCTTTTTTTTTTTTTGCAACCTTTGAATGCTATTAAAATCGCAATTCTAAAAGATTTATGTATACAATTTTCCATTCATATCTTACTTTATTACACGCCTTTGGAAATGGAAAATAACATTTTAACTCGTATGTTTTTTAACTATGATTTTGGGCTCCAGTAAATGTACTGTAATGGAAATGTTCAGAATTTTATGTATACAGTAAAGGTAATAATAGCCGGTAGTGTGTTAATTTATGAAGGATATTGTCAAACTAATTAGCATTTCTAATGTTCAGTTGCTGTATTATTCTTTTTCAACAAGTCAACAATATATCATACTGCAGTACTGAAATATATAATGATCGTGTTACCGGTAAAACCGCGTCCAGAATAAGATGGGTTAGTAGCCTCGATGATATTTGGCGACTCTATATTCGAGACCATAATTTTATTATTATTACTATAATTCATTTATTAATATATAATTTTGAATGTAAGAACAAATGTGTAATATAATTGATAATAACATTCAGAAAAGACATCAAATTCTTATTCTAAATATTACAATCATCCCTATATACTTGTATCATTCATATTATACATTCTTCCAGAACCTAAACTAAGAACCTATACAGTAGTGTTAATTTTCACAACATTCATTCATTCATACTTGTTGAATCTAATTTAGATAAAAACACCAACAAAGGTTTTTGGAGTTGATGGTACGCGTTAGTTCGTCAAACTTATTATATTCAACCTGAACTTTACCTTATATAATTAGTGTAATATATACTTTTCAAATGTACAAATAACAAAAATTCATTCTTTTTAATGCATTTTCTTGTTTTTTCTCTACATCTTTTTTTTTTTGTGGTTATATTCTTATACTATGGTTTTTGTTTTAGTCATCTCTGTTCTGACTTCTTCTATTTATATTTCTAAATATTTTTTTGTTTGCTTTCTTTTCTGTTCTGACTTTCATTCTCATTATATGTTCAGGGTAGTTAAATTTTTAAGGACAATGAGTAAATGTAATGATAATGTAAATTAAATTTCTAGTTTTATTACCCAAAGCAAGATTATAATATAGCAAACAGTTTATATCACTCTTAACATTATTTATGACATTTAACATCCCTTTATAATTTTCAGGCACTGTATTTTATAATTTTCATGTAAATTTTAATGCAATTTTTATTATTATAATAAACTAAATGATTTACTTTTCACTAATGTTGGCATTTCTATATAGGTATAAGCCGTGTACCAATTGTCATTTGACTTTATTAATAAAAATGTACTTAAAATATAATAATAGTCTTTGTGTGTTTTAAATAAATTGAATTGTTTAATTGTTGGAAAATAAACAGGAAACAAAAGTTTGTACAGGTGAGAAGTGGTTTCACATTAAATTTTAATTTAACAGCACATTGAAATTTTTGTGCCCGATTCATCACTATTGATGAAACATATATATTTACATTTGAAGAGTTCAGTCGAAACAGTGGGTAAAACCTGGTGAAAACGGTTCCATCAACAGAGGAAAGATTGTGTGGTTCTGTTTTCTGAGATACACATGATTTAATATTCATCGACTATTTAGAAAAGGGTAAAATAATAATCAGTGCTAATATTTGTTATGATTAAATAACTGCTTAAAAGAAGACTAGAATTTTGCCAAAAACTGTATTCAAGTGAATATGGAAGGAAGCCTATTATAACAATATAGTTCAGGGAAATGAACCAAAAAATGCTTTATTATTGAGTGTAATGTTGCTCATATACTTCGATTGAATTCAAACATAAAAAAAATTGTTTTTAATATGCAATTACTATTTCTTTACAACAATCATGTTGAAGGACATAATATATTTTATTAAAAAGTTAAAAACTTAATTGAATATGACATGACGTCAATAATATACATAAACTGAATTGATGTTTTCTATTAATTTGTAAAATCAATTATTAAAATTGGGAATCCGCATTTGAATAAGTGATTAGCATGAAACTGAATTTAATAAATATTTCCTATATGTACGAGTATATTTAAAAAAAAAAAAAAAATTTAAACATTATATATGATAAATGTATATACACATTTGAATAATGAAATCAGCCCCATTGAAAAAAATCAAATTTATACATATAGAACCCATAAATAATTTTTGATGATATTGCTCTTTGATATAGTTAATAGAGTAATGGGTAAATATACAATCTAATAATACATATGTGTAGCAACAAAAAATAGCAATCAACTTAAAACGAGGTACATAAAACCTCGAATAAAACAACTTTTCTGTCATAAAAATGGTTCAATTTTCCAATTTCCTATATAATTAAATGATTTTGGTACCTGTTACCAAAGTTTTTCTTTTTTTTTTCCTTTTTTTTTATGATGAACACAGTAAAAATATGAAATTCATGTCATGATCTACTTCAATTGTACATGTAATGAAATTTTGTTGTTCTCATTTTCTATTTTTCTTCCTTTTTTTTTTCGTTTTGGTTATTGTTGTATGCCATTTTCTTTTTTATGATGATGACCCGTCAGTCTTTTTTTTAAGGAAGTTAATGGTTATTGAAAATACAAGTATAAACTAGGTACAGGTGGAGGCTATTATATTTAGGAAAAGCCAAACTATATGACGTACCATAAATTCATAAATGCAACTTATTTAGTAAAATTTGGTAAATTTAAAAGTTAATGATTTTCGTAATTAGTGTATACATAAATATAATGTGGCATTTTATATTATTTATTAAAGATCAATGTATATAAAAGGTGTTCGTATTGTAGGGACATTGATTAATGAATGGGCTCTCCTATGGCGATTTCAACGGACAGATGAAGGCCGTGCAAGGTAAGTGGCGAGAAAAAACGTTGATTTATTATATCACTGAGATCAAGAAAGTGGGAATATAAATTTAAAAAATTGATCATATAGGAAAATAGGAAACTGTAAGGTGATCAAGAAAGAAAATAGAGACGAGTAAGACTAGAAGGGTACAAAAAAGAAATCAAACAGATGACAGAGAAATTAAAGCTAACACCAAAAAAAGATCAATCCAGACAACAAGGATTGTTATCAATTAAAAATGCTGTTGTTTTATCAATTATAAATATTATTTTATTTAATATTTTTGACAATGTTGAAAATGCATTAAATTTCGTGAAAAACAAAAAGGTAATCACCTTTGGTGCGAATGATGGCCTAAAATTTTCCAATGAATGCAAGTTGCACAAATGTGAGTCTGTAGAAATTATTGCAATTTTCGACGAAGCGATCCCATATACCATATACCGATTTCAATATATGCCATTCGACACCATTGATTGCCAGAATAGTTTGTGCGAAGTAAATATTTTTGGAAATCATTATAATTTATCAAGAATTGTTTAATGTTTAAAATCATCAAAATATTCATAATTTAATAGCGAAATTTGGATTCATTTATCTTCACAATATTATATGAAATAAAATTATAGAACTACTTTGAGTAATTATACGATGTCATCATTTATATAACAATAAATTTTAAGTAAATTTATAACTTAAAAATATAAATTTCTTATAATTTTGAAGCGAATACTTTATACAATATAAAACATCTTAATTGTTACTCGTATTATTTATATTTTTTATAGTATAAAATTTGAAGAAAATGAATAATATTTCAAAATATTATATACAAAATGAATACAATACTTTTCCAAATTTTCCAACAAATTGTATTTGTATAAATGATTTTGCAATTAATGAATATCTATTTATTTTAGTCCAGATTTTGCTTTTAAATAATTTATTTTAACTAAACTTCTATTTATACAGTAAGAGAGTTATGTTGAAAGTTATGATACGCCAAATAGTTAAAAAGAAAATTTTTGGGAAAGAAAGGGTATTGCTAAAAATGGAGAAAAAGTCTTTTATAAAATGTTAAATTAATGACTTTTCATATTCTTCTATGGTTAGTTTTACTAAAAAGATATAATTAACTTGTATTTTTTTTTTTTTGTTATAAACCATACAATAAATTTCCAAAAGAAAATGTTATTTTGATTGGAAAAATTTTCTAGAATTTTATCAAAAGGTGAAGTTAAATTAAATTATCACTAATTCAATATTCTCTGTATACGTATGTGCATGGGATCATAAGAAGTAAATGAATAATTAGCGTAAGTCAACACTTCACTGATATTGTTAATGTTTCGACTCATTGATATTTTTAATTTTTCGACTAATTGTAATTAATTAAAAAATACTATCGATTTAAATTGAATTATGGTTAAAACATTACTGTATACAAATGTTTAATACAAGTTGAAACATAATTATTGTCATCATTATGAAATATTGCATTAAATTTGACATCATTTCGTAAATAAATAAATAAAACTATAAGTAAAAACTTTAGCATGTTCGAATAAATTATTCAGAGTATCTATTAAAATGCTGTGTAAACTTTCAATGTCCATATTAAAATTTTAATAAACATACGTTCTTCACATTCCAATATTCAAGTTTTTAGTATTTCATTTTATGTGATGTAATTGACGACCAAAAGAAGGAATAAGTCATTAGATGTCTTGCAAGTAGTAAGAGGTTTAGATTTTTTTTCATCGAGTTTCAAAGTTTGTTTGAAGTGTGGAATACATTTTAAATATTCTATTGGTAGGGACAATTTATATGGCAAGCTACATTTTATTCTAATTTATTTATTTAAATACCGCCATATTTTATAGTGATTTAAAAAAAAAAAATATGTCATCAAATCTAATTATAAAATTACAATACTATCTGATTTTTTTTTTTTTTTGCTGTATTTCTTTCCTGTTAATTTACAATATTTTAAACGTGTTGAATATTTTTTTAATATAGAAAATGTATTCAATTTTGAGGAAACTCATTAATTTTTACGATTATGTGTTTCGTAAAAATAATAATTTTTAAAATATTATACAAATGGAAAAAGGAAAACAATTTAATGTAAGTTCTGAAAAGGAAATATTCCAATTCAGAAAGTGGAAATCTTTTTAAATATTCAAGAATAGAATATAGCAATGTTGAATATATAAAAAATGATATTATACTGTGGGTTTTAAATAATTTGTATTTAAATCAAAATATTATTAAGAATCAAAAAGCACAATATCCACTATACCTACTAAGTACTAAGTCATTGAATAAATAGTCATTTGAATTGTTTTAAAAAAAATATTTAAACTTAAGAAATGAATTTTATAAAATTTTTCCAACTTGGCATTTGGCACTAATGTGGGTAATAATAAAAATCAATACAATTTATAATTTTTACGATCAAATTTACCTGTCCTTGTTAAGACTATATAGGACACAATGTCACATAAAAAATATAATAGTTTAAATACATATTTTTATTATAATTCGTAATTGCGAAGACGAACAAACGACTGTTTCTAGATTAAATGATATATTTATATATAGATATAAATTCCAATACCGTTAGTATTCCCATCCCTGTAGAAACAGGATATTAAACATTAATTCGTTGAAAATTCCACTAAAGAGAATTCTTTCAAAATGCTCGAAATAACACAAAAAATTACTATTTTCTAAATAATTCTATGTAAGTAACTTGGGTGTTGAATATACTAAATATCAAATTACAAAAATCGATCAGACATATTTCAACAACATTTCATAATATTGAAACTTAAGGAAATATTTAAATATTAAACAGAATCAATAATTTAGTAGAATAAGTTCTATATAGTATATGGAACTTGTTGATTTCTTCCTATCGCTAGAAAGTCCTACTTTTTTCTGTAATTTTTTTTTCTTTTTTTTTTTTTTGTATTTTTTACTGAAAACAACAAAATAAAATTGTATTCAAAATTGTACTCTTGTTAAAAATAAATTGAACGTGATGAATAATTTATTGAAAACAATTTACATATATTTACTTTTTATATATACAAATAAAATGTGTATATATATATATATATATTATGTTTGAAATGAATTTACTTTGTGAAGAAGGCATGAGAGGGTAGAAACAACAATTACTGACAAGATAAA
>JANSTX010050761.1:0-11728 GCA_027564355.1 Penthetria funebris | reverse complement strand
TAACATATATCTATGAAACATATAATATGCACTTACGATGCACCAACATAATTATTAATTATTCATTTATGGTCAGTATATATGTACGACTACATAATAAATTGTCAAATCGTATAATTTATATATTTTAGGGAAATAAATATACTCGTTCGTGAATACACACTCGTAATAGTATATTATATAATATAATACCCTGAAATTAATTTTAATTTGGGGGTGGTGTGAATTAAATGAATTCCATATAATATGTGATCGATATATATATGAGTATAAAATGTTTTCTAAATTGTAACATATAATTATTGTTAACATATATAAACTTAAACATAAATCGGATATCCATTAATATTTGAAGTTAGTTTGTCAACACTTAATATAATTGTTAAATAGTGTAAAGTAAATAAATAAATTATATATTATCGAGAAATTTTAAATAAATTCGTCCATTCTTGCATGTCCTTAAAGGAAAAATCGTAGAATAAATTAAAGTATACAGTTGTCGTCTAAAAAGTTGTTTTTCGCAATAGTGTCCGTTCGTCAAGTTTGTCCGTCCGTCGTCAGTCACTATGTCAATTTATCCAATAAAAATTTTATATAATTTATAGGTTTTTAATTTCGATGACGAGTAAATTTGGTTTACCCCTTCAAGTACCTCCAATATTAATTTGTTGATAACGAATCATTTTGAATGACTGCGTAGACAATAAAGACAACAGTGTTAATAGTATAAAAATTTTGTAGAAGCATTTTATAGTACATGTCCAAGATGGTCTCAATTTTTCAACCAAATAAGAGTACTATATTTCTAGTACCTCACATAATTTTTTTTAAAACACTATGTAAAGTAAGAAATGTACTAGAATATTTACAAATTTGAAATTCAGCAGATGTAATTTATATTCTATATGTAGATTGCTTCAAAATGATAACCCCATAAAACTACTCCTTCTGGTAAATTCTACATACATTTTGGTACTCTTTTTATAGAAGAATGTACTAGATTATTTAAATTAAAAATATAAATCTGAAGCTGTCCCAAAATTCGAAACTAATGACAGCACTCTCTCTGGTCACTCTAAAGCAAATAGTGTAATGTAATTGTACTAGAACTTTTATAAGTTTAAAATATTTTCATATTCAAGGGTTGAAAGAATTATACTAAGTGGTATGCAATTAAGATACATGTCAGAAACTGTATATAGAACTGTGAATTGTAATGTACGCACACGTTACACCCGACAGATCTGAGAGTTGAAGGATGATGGGAAGTGGTAATATGATTCTGAATCTCGAAAAAACGAAAGTGATGATGGTGATGATGATAATACGTGAAACGGACAAAACTTTTACGGACGGAATAGTAACGCATTTTAGCTAAATTAGGAGTTTTAATATTTTAATTGTTTTAGTCGGCAATACGTTCAAACTAACGCATATTATTTGAGAAATTTACATATAATGTGAATATATATACAAATATGAATTTTCATTATATTGCGGTTAATTTTGTGAGGATTTCAACAGAAATTACATTGTGAACACAGAGTCCCCTTACAAATGGTATGTTGTTACTAGATTTGCATATATGAATCATGTTTAAATTACAAATTCTATACAAACATGTAATCAATCAACTTTTATCAATTTAGTTATTTTTCATTAACAGCCTACAAAACTAGCTATTTCATGGAATATTATGAAAAATCAATGGTGTGTACAAAAAAAAAAAAAAAACAAAACAAAAAATTGTATTAAACTATGTGTTTGTTTTCGCTTCCAATATTTAGGTTTCGATATCACTGATTAATATATTTGATTTATTATTTTATCACCATCATCATCATCATCATATTGACCTGTACATCACTTAGGGTGTATAGGGTGCCACAACAAACCATTCACAATATTCATGTAAAATATCAACCCCAAATAACCATTATTGAGATTTACTAGCCATGGTTGGAAAATATGGGAACAATTATACTTATCCGGTTATATATTTGGTGGCAAATAGCTTAAGATTTATTTATGCGCCATTCTGCTGAAATATTCAAATAACCGGCATTATTATTCATCCTATATTTGCCAGTTGGTAAATTAAAATTATATAATTGATGATAAATGTTTATTAAAACAAAGTAGCTTCGTGAATTCATATATGGTTTATAGGTTAAGATGATAATATTTGAATATTTCAGTATACCAGTGAATAAATTCCTAAAAACCTAAATTATTGGTGAAATGCCTTTTTCACTGAGTGGACAAACACAAAATTCGCGGTACCACGGTTATAGTATAGGATATTTTTTTTTTCTAATTCTTATTACCAACAATTAATGAAAATGATTTGAACGATCTGTGGTGGTTTCAACACAAGACGGTTCAACATGCCATGCATACGGTAACACAATCAATTTTTTGAGAGAAAAGGTCAATGGTCGTGTAATCCCAAGAAATACCGATGTGAACTGGCCACCAAGCCCAAGTGATATAATTCCATTGAACTTCTTTCTCTTTGATTATGTTAAATCGCTGGTTTACCCCAAGAAACCACAAACACTTAAACGACTTTAAACTCAACATTATATGTGTAATAGGTACATATTTATTTGGAAAAGTGACTATACATGAAATCATTTTTAAATAGAAAAATATCTAAAATAAAAAAAAATCACATTGATATCTTATACCATCTTGTTTTTATTTCAAATCAAAAATCTGATTTGATGACGTTACATATATATATATATATATATATGAGTTTCATGACTTGTGATCGTGGTCAAAAATACAGGTATTATAGTATTGTTTGTGGACTTTCTTGAATAAAAATCTCAACCACAAACTAAGTAGCTGCGTTAATTTTTTAAATTACTGACAATAAAAATATGAGTATAAGTGCAACGTTGTAACAAATTTCATTTCCGTCCAAGTTAAGAATGATATGACTCTTCGAAAACTGCGCAATTGAACATATACAGTGGCGTAATCGTCCGTAAGTGACCGACCTTTTGGCATACCTTTTAAATACGTATTTAATTGCGACTCGCGAAACGACTTGCGAAAAATTTCAAATTATAATAAATGGCTTGGACTATCAATGAGCTTGGTCACCCCTGTAATACACTGTATACATATACACTGTATACATATAACTAAATAAGTAATTGCACTAAGGGTTTTTCATACGGTTGACAAACAGTGTAGGATTTCACTATGTGCAACGAGATGTGACTGTTTTATCACTGGTTTCCCTATAACAGATCCAAGTGTAATGCATTGCATTCATAAGCAATTTTATCAATTTATACATTATTTAGCACTTTTTTAGTTTGTGCAGCATGAATAGCACATACTATAGGAAACATAGTATGATACCAACAATACATCCCCATTGCTGGAGACACTACATATGCCTATATGGAGTTTTATAACGTTGTTAGTTGTATCATCCATCACTTAACGTTCAGCGACTCTGATTATATAATACTTAAATAAAATAAATAATTAATTTGACCATATTTTCTTCATCCAATATTCTTAATTATATGTATTTTGCCAGATGTTTTACCCGTGCCCATATAATAAAATCAGACATTTTAATTAAGTTGCTATTGAATTTTTAAAATCTTGAACTCTTAATACACTTTTTCTTGGTAAATGCATATTTTAAAGAATGTATGCATATAAATAGGTTGTATATATTTCGATTATTTTTGAGATATAGAAGAAATTGTATCAGCCTATATTTTAAATAAACATTATTTTTATATTTTCGTTAATAATTTGTTTTTATTGTTTCTGTTGAAGGAATGTAATGAACTGTGTAAAAAGTTTTGAGAAAAAACGATGTTTTTTCATATGGTCTAGTGATTTTTTCCCATAGAATTTCTTTTTTATATTTAATATTGCACTTTTATGCACACATAGTGCATACAACTTTTTTATAGGCTTATAACATTGACTGACTATATTCTATATAGTATTATCTATAGAGTATAATACTGTATTTGAATTATATGTCTGTTGTTTAATAAGCCTTTGAATTTTTCTTTATTTGTCATGTTATAATATTTCAGTCAAATAGTAGAGAATCCATAGGGAAGAAAATAATTCACAACAAACAACAAAAATTTGATTCCCAGTTAGACATAAAATAAGCAAAGTTTTTTTAATTGTCAGTCTATTTGAACTCATAATATAATTATGCAAAAATGTCTATACTCATAATGCATTGAATACTCTACACCTTGTTACATAAAAAAAGTACTAACAATAAAGAATGCCATATATAATTGAAAAATTTCTTTTGAAAATGGTTTAGATTTTACAGAGCTTTATTCTTTGTGCATCGAGTTTATACATAAATTACAAAAAAATTCCTGAAATTATTGTCACTATCATCTTCAGTCTATTTTTGTTCACATTATACACTATAATGCATCATCTACCAATTATACGTAAATAATATCACTAATTTGGATCGTTATCAACAAATATAGAATAGAAATATAAAATTAGAAACATTGGGTTGCTAAATCCTGTAGAACGTAAATGGTTATCCTCTCATATGCATTCAACTTTAATGTTTTGAGTTGCAAAATTGCTCTGTTTTTAATTGCCGTATCCATTAACAATTCTGAATATCGAAAAGTAAAACTCAAATGTACAGTATCTAAAAAAGTATGAGTATTTTACTGATATTCAGAGAATCAGATCACAGTACTAAATTTATTTTAAATGTTATTCCAATTCAAATTAATCGATCAATCGACCAAATTAGGATTTTTTTTTTTTTTGAAACAAAGATGGCCATAAAAAAGGTGTAGGTATCTTTTTTATTATGGTTTTTCTATATTTGATCAATTTTGCGTTTGACAAGCAAAATGAATAAAACCATTAACAATAAGATTCTTTAAAAAAAATAATAGAGCACTTACTTTATAATCAACGAGATGTGTCAGATACAGTAAAAACATGAAACGTGACGATACTAAAAATACGTTGCAGTTGAACCAAGTCAACTAGAAGAATATGGTATGTACATTAATTTACAAAGTGCACACTTAACTAGACTATTGGACAACATAATATATAAGCACCAGGAATATTGCAACAGAAATCGATGCTATTTTGGATAAAATTTACGATAATATATCGTTGCCATAAAAAAAAATCTGATATCAATGTTCTTTCAGTAAGTCAGTGAGAAAATAATCAACTTCTTCAAAAAATCATGATGAATACCATAAGTAGCTTTAATAATAATATCCAATGACAAACTCTATGAAGAACCTGTCTCGTCAAACAATTGTAAGCTTCTATTACAGATTTTAGTAATCTGGAATTTAGTAATTTTAGTCCAGTTATAAATTGACAATCATGAATATTATTATTATAATACAAATATGATATGATCTTGGTGTTTAAGATTATAAAAGAGGTTTTTATAGTAACCGTAATATACTGATCACATTTAATAACTTTGGATAATATGAAATTATAATATCATGCATATTGACTATTAGACAGTAGTCGGATTATATAAACCTTGTAAAACTGCAGAAGTCACATTTTTATTCAAAACGCCAGTACAAGACGTTGAACTCTGGTTTCGAACTAATAGTTCTCATCAGTGCAATAATACATAACCACTGTATGAAAGCCAATATGCATGATAATATAATTCCATATTATTCAAAGTTATTAAATTTGAGACCGATTAACCAAAAAAGATGTAACACCTATTATATTAGTATTAGTTAACGATTATGTCCAAGATGTTCGATATAATAAAACTAATGGCTATATGACTGTAGTTACAATTAGGTCAGATTTAAAACACCTAATTAGCTGGACATTTGCTACTACATACTCTGTTGCAAACTGGTCGGATTGTACAGTTGCCGTAAGTCTTTGTCGAAGCGATTGCACAATAAGGTCAAGTTGCATTGCCAATGTCAATATTTTTAAGAATCCTATTCGAAGCATCTAAGATTAAGGGGTTTTATGTTGGTTTAATAAGTGATGGCGGCGTTGTTTTCGAATGACCAAAAAACACTATCAAGTATTTTTTGCTTCAATTTACAAACAATATTGATATTTAGCATTGGCAATGAGTTTAAAATTGTAAAACTACTAGCAATTTATAGTTTTACAAGAAACAGTAATTCCTAAATTATTAGTAAATAAGAGTAATTTCATGTTTGACAATTAAAAAATCATACCGTATCAAATACGCGATTTTACCAAAAAAAAAATGATGAAATCGATAATCAAATAAATATATGGTAATGTTTCGACGTCAAATAATATATTGTCGATTGCGCCAATATGTGCAATTCGTCGACGAACATCGTTCTTACAATTAAAAAAACATAGTTTTTATTATTATATTTTATGAAGTGAAATGATTGAATTTTATCGGAGATTATTATGGGCATTTTTTTTACAACCATATATTCTTAGCTAATTACTACAACCGATGATTATTTGTTGTATCATTTTCATTAATTAACACAATTTTTGCTAATCCTAATTAGCTAATTCTTATTATAGTCATAATTCACTTGTTTTAATGTAGAAAACTAAGTAATTATTCACTCAGTAAAGTTAGTTACATGTGTAAAGGTGTCAACTGAAATTAAAATAATATCGTTGTTTTTGGCATGAAAATGAATATAAATTATATTTTAGTTGCAATTTATTCTTCGAAAATATAAAATGACATTAAAAAATTTGCATAAAAAATAAAAACTAATCGACATCGTATATATCAATTTAATTTAAGACTTTTTAACATAACAACAAAAACAAAAAAAGAAACACCAAAATGTTGACAAATAAAATAAAAACATGAATATTTTGAAGTTGTAAATTAATTTTATTTTAAATATAAAATATGTTATCTTGTCCGAATAGAAGAAAAAAAAAAAAAACAAATCATTATATTCTTAGTTTTTTAGGTTCATTTTTTTATATTTAATTAAAACCGGACCCCCTAAATATTATTTTTTCCACATGTTTAAGATTAGATATTGAGATTTGTCCATGGGTTTAAATCACCAATAAAATGATGTTTATCTTATTGGACGTTACCACGAATTATTTTCTTTTTTCTTTAGCCTCGTTTTGTATTCTTTCAGTTAATAGGTGGGTACCAGCCATGGAAGTGAAACTACAAAAGTAAATATAAAAATTCCCCCTTTTGTCCAATTTTGATGTAGATAAAAATGTTCAATATTTTTATTTTATTTTAATAAAATTTTGTTAACATTTTATGTCTGTTGTGTTTTTTATGTTCCTTGTTAACAACGCTGGTTATTCTATGATTGATGATGGGTAACAGACAAACATTATTGATATAATCGTATGTATGTTACTTTGGAACACTGCATTTGACAATCATCATTCTGTCAATCAATTTAATTTTTTTAAATTGTTTAACATACTGTCTCTTTACATAAATTTAATGACAATAATAAAGATACTTTTGTATTTTTATGTACATTTCTTGTGTTTACTGTATCTGAATGCCACCTCTATTTATATAGTTGCATATACTCGTATATGAAAAAAAAAAAACTTTTTTATTTGTCAACATAAGTAGCACCATGTTATGTAATAATAATCATATATATGCCTGACATCATATATAAACAAATTTAAATACTTTATAGCTACATAGAGAAACATAATTTCAAAATTGTGATGAATGCTTTTCAACGCTCTGAATACACATGAAAGCAATGAAAACATGCAGTACAGACATTCACATCATATACAATAGAAAATCTTAAAGATGAAACCTTGGGCTTAAATTCTGCTATAGTACAAATTAAAGTAGTCTTTGCTTTACAATTATTCTCATTACAATCTTCATAAGAATTCCATAAGATCAATGTGCACTATCATCAAAAGTTATCATAAACATATCCGAATGGAAGAACAAACAATAAGAGAAACAAAATATTGTTACGAAAATCACCTGGACATACTAAATTTAATTTCTCAACTTTCAGTTAAGGAGATTAAAAACTACATTCTGCGACTTAAAATAAAATATATTCGATCTCGAAATAATTTTATTCTCAAATTAGAAAACTAAAATTTGATTAAAATGAAAATTAAACCTCCTAAAACATTAAAATAAAACAATAAAACAATGTGTATAGTAGTATGATCATACAGATACATTAGTGAATATGGATTAAGATTGACATGAAATTAAGATCAGCCAAAATAGAAAGTACTCCGGTTTAGGTTAGGCCCATTATTACGGAATAAATGTAAATTTCACCAAACTATAGGCAGTTGTGTGTCTGTAACATGTACTGACAAAACTTTTCAACAATTACACGTGAAACGTCAACAAAGGATGTCGGATTGGACGAGAATACGATGACGACCATTGGTTTATGTAAATAAAATGGTTTGCTAATTAGTAATGTTGGAATTATGTTGCCAAAGCAGTTATGTCAATCAAGGGATAGAAACATTGTTATTCTTTGACTAAGAACGAGATCAAATAGAAGAAAAGCAGTAGTAGTTCTAAAAATTTGAGTCGCATATATGCTATTATATTGCAAGTTTTTTTTATTGACAGAGCAAAGAAAAGTCTTGTCGTTTGATAACAAATATCTGATTGTATAATCACGTCAAAAGTCACGAGTAGAGTAAAATATATAAAAATTGTTCAAATTTACACCATTTATGGAACAAGCATCTCTACAGATCATAAATATGCATTTTATATAGTCAATTATTATATTTTGGTATTTAAAAAAGATAATTTTATGACAGACAAAATTGCAAAAGGTTCAATAATATTAATTGGGAATCTGTAATGGGTACGCACGGTATAGTTGATATGAATCAGAATAGATTTGCGGATTTGTAGAAAAAATCACAATCTTGGTGATACAATATTCAATATTAAAGGTATGAATGTTTATACTGACCACAATAGTAAAATACGAATCTATACAATAAGTGCAAATCCGTATTAAATTATTGGCAGATATGCAAAAGGCAACATAAATAAAACTGCGAAATATAATGGATTTATTTGAATACAGAATGATGATGTGGAACAGCAATTATATTATTTGGTGTTTCGCGTGTTACATGATATAATGCTCGACAGAAATTGAACACATTTGCTAATACATTAAGGTAAAATGGTGAAAATGTTTTTTTTTTTGTTTTCATCAATTATGATAGGGAAGAATAGTGGATCAGAGATGATACAATATCATTAATTCAAATGTAAGAAATTTACGAAATTTACGAACACAGTACACCGTACTGAAGACAATAAACAGGTACAATATTTATTCACGGTAGGATCAGTTCAGTCTTGGAACCGAACTAAATAGAATGTGGTAGGTCGTGCATTGATCACAAAAACACGTTAAGAATTATAATCGAACAATCGATTGAACTACGATAATGAAGTCGTATCGAACTTTTGGGAAACAAGGGTTACTAAAACCAGGGATCAAAAAAAGAAGAAAGAAAAGGGAGAACTAGCGCATTGTTACGATATCGGGAAGACTCCTCAATGTCACTACTTATTTATCGATTTCTCGATAAATAAGTAGTGACATTGAGGGAGTAAGGCAATGATACAAAGATTATAAAAAAACAGAATCGATGGAATTGTAAAGTGACCCTCATTGAATTTGATATGCAGGTAATAAACCAAAATTTAGAAAAAAAAAAAATCATATATTTTGAAACGAGAAATGCAGATGACATGAGAATGGTTATCAATACACATTAAAACCAAAACTCTTTTCTGACACCAGAGACATTACAAGGATGATATAGGCAAAGAACTTTCACGATCATAGAAAGCAACACCAAAATAAACGGTTAAATGAATGTTAAATAGAAGGGGATACATGCAGCATCTTCTGCAAGTATGAAAAATTTTAATGGAATATAATCTCAATTTTCTGATAAGGATTTTAAGAGCAACTTTCTCAACCATATCAACATCAACATCTAGAGTTTGGGTATTTTATCAACTTCTTTTATTTGTTGTGTATTTATAACTGCTCGTTCGCCTCACATTGGAGGTATATGGGGCCAGGTCAATAAAATTTCATCTGAAACGTGTCGCAGAACAAGGTCGCAACGGAAAGTGGATTAAATTATGATAATTTTACAACAACACAAGAAATTTGTAAATAAAACAATTAAAACGCATTGTTTGGCTTTCGTAATATGTATATTTATTTTAAAATTCGCATACTAGACTACAATAACAAGTATACACGGACCGGGTATATGGATGACTATATCCAAGCCATTAAGGTTGGATAATGAGAGTTTACCTATATACGAGTAGAACCTTTACGTATATACTCACAAGATTACGCAGGGTATTTTCAATAGAGTTTATTTAGATGAAACAATTAAATATGTACACTAATTAAATATTTTATAAACACTCTAGGAAAATGTGCATCAACTACTATTAGAAACATTCAATTAAAACATAATAATTTTGTTTACTTTCGTTTGATTAACCTATACCTATTTTCTATGCTAGTATTTTTACGTGGATCGATGAGTCAGTTAAAACCTATTTATTAAGTGGATTATAAGTACAAGTTTTAGATGATTAATATAATGACATGCCATGGTAGTTCATAATATTTGTTTTTCTTTCTTTTCTATATTTAATCTCTTGCGGCCATATGTATAATGTAGATCTTATCATATTTGACAAGACAAGTGATGTGCATTATATGTATTTTCATTTTGTTTTGAGTTATTTTCATTCCTTCATTTCGTTCTTCTATTTTGGCTATGAAAAATTTGGAAATACATCATAATGGATTTGATTTAAAAATAGTCATAACAAGCTGACATAACAGCTTGTCATATTTCATATATACTCGTACATATAATTTATGTATATAGGCAATCAAATGATATATTCACATTCACGAATATTCAGCACTATTATAGAGTAAATCTAGTGACGAGGTTACTCGGTTACTCAACCAATTTTTACCTTCATGCGGTGTCACCGGTAACTCGATCACGGTATATGTCAGTAATAACGTGTCTAAAAATATGATGCTAATGTCGTGTTTGTTGACTGGTTGAAAAAACCAATTCAACAATGCGTAATCGAGCCGTAGGTGATAAGATGGTAGAGTAAATCTATAATGGAGAAAATGGGTCATAACCAAATAGTCTTGTGGCAAGAATAGTGTTTATTTTAACATTCATTATCAATCCGCCGTCGTATATGTCGCAATGATAACAATGTCAAGCAACATACTCGAGACTGTAGATCTATAATTATGTACTACTATTAATATAAATTTTTCTAGACACAACGCTCGTCAAAAAGTACGATTTTGGAATTTCAAAAAATAAGAAATTTTTTGGTCATTATCTAGTTGTAATTTACCAATATCTTTAAAAAACGAAACGATTTGCATTTTCGCAAAATCAATCGCAACAATGAATAGAAATTCTGACCAAAATCAAACAAGAGAAATGTATAATTGGTTGCCAATTATTGGCCCTGGAAATTGTTTAACGGATCACAACATAATATATAAGTATTCATTAAATAGCATTACAAAATAGTTGATATCTCGTACCCAGAATTTTGGCTGAAATTAGTGAATGTTACTATCATATAATTTATTTTAATCAGTACAGAGTAAAAATTATACATGGGAGGTACGCTAGGAAGTTATCT
>JANSTX010050760.1:0-13412 GCA_027564355.1 Penthetria funebris | reverse complement strand
CAAACAAACACATTATTTCATAAATTAGCACCTTAGTCGAGTCAACGAAATCAAAAACAAAAATTTAATTGGTTTTCGCGACCGCACCGTTTTATATTTCAAGCACTTCTGTCAAATTACTGAACGTATCTTTCTAATATTTTCATTATCATGACAGCTATTGCTGTCCTTATTCATCTTTTGATCCTATTTTCACATTACACTAATCTGAACTTTCTCTCTGCAATTATTTAATTATATTCTGAATTGAAGGTGGTTCACAATCTACAATTAATTTTATTTTTAATTTATTTACTAATTACTTTCTAATAATATTTGGTGTTGTATCATTTTGCACCACATTGAAATTGCATGGTTAAAGTCCAGTAATGAGCGGAGACCTATTCTTATTCTTTCCACTATTATATAATTTAGTGAGTAATTTTGAATGTTAGACAGTTAAAACACTACACAATTTTCCAATTGATCATATCATTTTCTCATAGTTTTAAATTTGAAATTATTGGACGTTAAGTCAGTACATTTGGTACTCTTTTGTAGGTTTAGGATGAGCGAATGGCACTTTCAATCAGTCAATAGAGCTGTGTAGATTCTTGTTTTTGATAAGAAGTGTAATCACGTTGATCATTACTAGATTATTATGTTTCGTGCGCATTATTATCCATTGTTGGTTATGGTTTAAGAAATGAACTCGCCACATATTCGCTACGTAAGACGTCAATTGATCTAAAGTAATTCAATTTGATTCGAATGGAATTTTTTCTAATATTGTGATCATTAACTGTGATATTCATAGTCTAGATCTTTTACAGTGGTTAACCTAACATGAAACAAACGTGTTTATGAAGTGAATATTTGTGTGGTTCTATGCTAATAAGTATGCAACATATTATTAGACAGATTGTCATTTGTGATTACGTCAGCGAATTTGAGAAGTAAGTCTTTTAAAACAGGTACATTGTATATGTACTCCATAGGATGGTAAATAGAGCTTATTCTGTGATCTGGCACATCTAGAATTATAAATTTCTATGCATGAAAGGCGAGATGTATTCCTTTTAATTTCGATTAAGTTATATGGTTACCATACCTATGTAATATATCAAACTGTTACAGTTATCGTTGTTTCACAGTCACTATGAAAGTTGTTTTGGCCAAGGACATAAAAATTGAAATTCACCCATCTCACAACCAAAGCCATATACAAAATGATCATTTTTATTATTCTATTCGCAATGTTTGGTATATTATAAATTTTATTTGTCCTAAATTTTATGAAACATAAAATTTTTCACCACGATAATTTTGAATATCACAACTTCGACTTTATCGTCCTCTGCGTAATCCAAAATAATAAAATATACTTTTTAAAGTATTGGAAAGAAAATAATCGAATGGTATGTCGAACAAAAAGAAAGAAGAACATATAATTTACTTCAATATCAACTTCATAAAAATTCATAAAATACATTGTTTATGTGAAATCGACTAAGTTATCATAAAATTTCATCTTTTAGCCAATAGAAAATATAACTTTAAAGGGATTTTATTAACCCATTATTTATCCGATAAGAAAATTTCTTTTCTTTTGTTACGAGACTCTCTCTTTTATGTTTAAAATCGAACAGGTTGAAGGAAACCCAAACCCAAATAACCTTTAAAATAGCATTCATTTATTCATAAGTTTTTTAATTCAAAATTGTTTGAGACTTTGAAAGTTCTACTATTTTTTTATCATAATTTATTAAAAATATATCTCTCCTTTAGTGACTATGACTAGCTATAAAATTGAAGGAATTTTATCAAAATTTAGATTTAGATTTGATTTTAATTTATTGACATTCAATGCTTTTAGAACGTAAAGGCTTTTATTACCGACCATTTATTTGATAATAATAATTTAGATTATGAGAAGAAAATAGGTTTGTTATATGAATAGAAAGTTTAATTGCTACTATCATAGCCCTAATCGCTACTCATTACTAGCACGTTCAAAATTAACACCCTAATGTTACTCCAATATTAGCATCGATATGATGTTTTAAAGCGACATTTTCCTCTGGACACCAATTCACCAGTCATTAATTTTTTTTGGTAGTTTTAACAAATCATAAATTCGACTAACATTGACTAGACCAAACTTTAACCAACACTTATAATACAATTAGCAACAAACATTAAGTTACCATGGTGATCAAGGAATAAATATTCCAATGTCCATGTTTATATTAAATTATCAACTATTAAATAAAATGGAGATACATGCACTCAGCTCTGATTTTGGTCAACGTAATCCATGTGAATCAGTTGCATTTCTGAAGAAATGCTAACTGCATTCATATATATGAGATGGCGTAGGAAGTTTTAATTTACTCTCATTAAATTAAACTCAGATAAAATAATTAAACAATTGCGAGATCAGGCACCTATTTAAGAATTGACGTAAATTCCATCAACCTATAGATAGCTATAGGCCTATAACAAGCGGAACCTTTTCAATCACGTTAAAACCATCAAAAAATTGTCGCTAATTGGATAGGTATACGATGACGATATTTAGCAGAAAAAATGGACATGTAACTATTGTTAGAAACATTATTAGTGGTACGAAAATTCAAAAGTTAGAAACTTACGGTTCTGAGGCAAGAGTATTGTATAAAGTATGTATTACATATACTTATCGCCAAATAACGACATATAAAATAACTGACAATAATGTAAATATTGATTCAAGCAGAATTTATTAAGATTAATGGTTATGTACTACAAGTACTTGTCATGATGTGGACAAATTCTATGGAATCAATGGGCTATAAAAATGTAAGACCATAATCCGCGACTTTATTTGTGTACCATGCAGAATATCATATCGTGAATTGTTTATTGATGTATTTGATATACATTCCGATATTTGTCGACAGTATTGTTTCTTCTCGTCTTAAATTAGATAATTTGATGTAACCTAAATCATGCTATAAACTATAACTTTGGTGTAACCTAAATCATGCTATAAATTGAAAGATGGTGGCCATAAATCATTAACAATGAAATGATGTACTTTGAATGTGAATAGTAGCTTGCTTGATCATGAGATATCAAAAATAATGTCGAACCTTTTTTCCCACGTCGAGTATATTTTGAAATAATAATGCCGTTAAAAGGAGTGACCGTCCAACATACAGAAATAACTCAACTTATACGTATAATATCCCGGAAACATGATCACAGGATATGTCAATTATGACGTATGGTGGTAAAGTATAGGTTTAATGTTTCGTGCATAAACAGCTTATCAAGAACCAAAGCAACTTTTTGTTTTTGGATATTCGATATATAACTAAGATGAATACAACTATCACTATCGTTTACATATTTTCAGAAGATAGCTTAAGATACTTTGTTTGCGATTCTCTTTGTGACGCTCGTGAATCAGTCTATTACAACCACATGAATATATGCAGTCAGCATTTTAGTTTTGATTGTAGAACTCTTTAATTTCTACATTCGGTAGCTGTCGAATACTCTATCTAATACACTTATTATAGTCAAGTTATTATTACTATATCGTCGTTGCATTTTATTAGTTGATACTAGTATCAGTGGTAGAAGATGTATTGAAGTGAAGGTACGATCAGTCATTCTGTGTCAAATATCTGTCATGTATTCCTTTTAGACTGAGACTTTTACTATCTTATATCTTGCCCATCGATTGTGTTGTGCAGTTAGTAAGAAATGTTTTGTAGGGGGGCTCTATGTGTCTTAAGACTTGATTTTAAATTTATTTCTTTTTAATGCTTTAGGTGAACAACATTTAACGAAATTCTTCGCACTGATTAAAAATGAGGAACTAGATTTTCACAATAAATTATTTATAGAACTTAGTCATGACAACATTAACTTAAATTGGCAATAAATTCTGGCTATTTAGTAATTACATGATTCAAAGTCATACTTATTAATTAGATTTAAAATTTTGAAATTTACTTAATTTAAATATACGAAATAATTTAATTCCAACACAAACAACTCAACCACTAAGCCTGTAGAGTATGCAAAACTTTTCATTGAATGAAATTTCAATTTCATTAAATTTATATCTAATTTTTAAAAATTTTAGTAATGAACACATACAACAATTGCCAAATACATTAACCATGAATATTTGCTGCTTATACAGTTACTGAACTAATCCTGACAAATTTTGTGACATTTCGCAATTGCAATCATTTAACTTCCTTTTTTAAGGAAAAGCATTTTCATATAATTACTTCCTTGTTTCAATTTCAATGATCGACTCTTCTTTATACCTTTCATGAATTTTTGACAACTTTATTTCATGCTTTTGAAAATAATGGCCTTTGATGTGATCAAATTACACAGAAACTTTATCAAATCCATATATGGGTGTTTAAATTTTAATGTGCGTTATTGTGAAATCAACACAATGAACCTTGTTTTCCCATTATATTCCAAATGGAAATTTGAACTTTAGTGTATACGTTAAAGTTATTGAGTAAAAGGTGAATAGGTTGAATAGTTTATGGAGAACCCTTTTCGTTTTATTTTATTTTTTGCTTTACATTTAAAGGATGGTGGTAAACTAATGGAATTTTGCCCAGGTTTCGCAGCGATCCAATAGTACCGTGCTGTTTTAGAAATATGAAATTTGAAAATTTGTAATATTTTCATTGACTACAACACTGCAATCAGTAGCTGAACAACGTTATTCTTATGCACAATCCGACATATTTATCATGAGCGACGAAGCACATTTAGAATTGTTAAACTGTTCTTTAGTCGCTATTAGTGGTACTAAAAATTCTCAATTGATACACAAGTAAACATTGCCCCTTCGTAGAATGATTGTAAGATTCAATATTTCTTTGAGAATGCTAGAAGTAATACCGTATCATTTACTGACGATCGTTATCGTGACATGACATTATGTGGTTTTAATAGGATGGTGCCACATCACAAACAATTTTTTAATTTAAATTTAAAAAATAATTAATTATATAATTAGTTATATTATAAAATATTGAACAAAAAGTTTATTATTTAAAATAAAACACATCGATCTTTAGATATTTATAGTATTCATTTTAAATTAAAGAAGTAAATTTTGACAATGAGTTCTAAACTGTGGGTTGGTTTGGTATATGATCAGTGCGAACTGAGCTGGAACAAAGGTCTGTATTAATGAAAATATTATGAATGCAGCACAGGGTTGAGTTGGATGTAGAGAAGATGTATATAATGCAGATGAGTCGATAGCGGCGTCAGTAAGTTGATGATCAAGTTTGACATAGCATTGCTATCTCTAAGAACTTTCAATATACAAAGTAGATAATATATAGGTGAGATTAAGTACAATTTCCGTCGTAACCAATAGACTACCACCAATAGACTAGAGGGTTAGTAAGTCGCTATCGATTATTTACGACTAGGTGGTACATATTCCATGGGTGTTTAAATCTGTGATTTACTGACTTGTCAAATCTAATTGGTCTTCTAGCACACACCAGTCTGAGGATCGGTTTATCAAAGTTTCTGATTTTTAAGAGTAATCTTCTATTTTTTTCAAAGTATATGTTTTCTATTGACACATTCTATGCCATTGCCAGTATTAAAATATCATCATCCTATGGATCGTCATTACAATAAACAAACCATAGTCACTATGATAAACTTTAAAATTTGGATTTCTCTTACTTGCTTGTAAAACCGATCCTAGATCCCACAAAATTCCATATATGTGGATTCATTGAATCTTTTTGAGAAGAATGTACAGAAATAATATTCATGAGCGGTTGATTGTCTAATATAATATCTTTATAGAAATTATATGATCCATTTATTTTGACTACAAACATAACCCTATTTGTTAAATATATCTGTCTATAACAAATTCTAGACCATTTTAGGATCATCACCATTCAGATCTTGGACACCTTCCATATAGTTATACAGTTTTCTGACTACAACGTACTTGGATACTTTTATTATTTAACATCTTTGGCAGCTCGGTACTACGTACAGTTGAAGTGTCAATGTTTCAAGTAACTACTCTCAAAATTTTACAAATTCACTATAGTGTTCATACACTTCTATTCCGAGAAATATATTTGTCGCAGTAGTTTACCTTCGGAATTTTTACTAAAATTGAACTCAATTCAAATTTCTAGCAATAATAAATAATTGTATTTCTATATTTAAACGTACTAGATAGTGAAATGCCGTGTTAGTTAATTTTGAACAATCTTCATCATTCTCATTTTTATGGAATCCTGACAAATTCTGTAGGTAATTCGTAACCGAACAAATTTTTACTTATCGTCTATAAGTTATTTCATCAATTTTATGTGCAGTTTTCATCGAACTGATAACGATAATATTCTAGGCTATTGTTTTGGTAATGGTGACACAGTAGCCTTGTTGCAGTGGTTTTAATGGACTGCAGAAGCTAGAATGTTGTAATCTATAATATTCTAGGCTATTGTTTTGGTAATAGCGACACAGTCACCTTGTTGCAATGGTTTCTATTTGACTGCAGAAGCTAGAATGTTCTAACCTGTAATGCTCGCCTAGTTACCCTTCTGGATGCTTTTTAACGTAATTCCCAGGCATACAACTAGTATCCCCTAATAGTTTACGAAACATATGCTAATTTTTTGGTACGAAACTATTAAATACGCAATCATGTAAAATTTCCCAATTAAAAAAATAGGCCAATTATTATTTTGATTTATTTGGTTTTTTATCTGTTCTGTAAACAAAATAAAAAATGAGAACCAACCAACAACATTGAAGTTTGATATAAAAAGCCACATAGAATTAAAAAGCATTCTACAAAATTGTCATATGTTTGTGAGTTTTTTACTGCATTTTTATCATATGTAGTTACATAGTAAAAAAATAAAAAACAACTTCCATTATACAATCGCGGTTTGACCATTAGTCTCAGATATCATACTTTTGTAGATATCAACTTGTCCTCGTTTTCCTGTCTATTCTCAAATTCATAGTTACCATTATCTTCTATCCATCGGTATGGTTATGTTATTCACATGTATACAAAAAGATGATATAAGATGAGGTTTTTAAAAAAATAAACGAGAACAAAAAAAACAACAAAACATGCTTTTATTTTAATATTTTATCGGTTGGCATAAATTTTTGTGAGAAGATTTTTTAAAAACCAGTTCCATTTTTTCGTTCTTTTTATTATTTTCATAAAATTTAATGGTAAAGTCATGCCCACTCACAAAATGCCTTCAATTGAATCTTTTCTGTTAATTTCTTATAATTTTTTTGTTTGCTCGATGGCTCGTCTTTTTTTTTTTTTTTTTTTTTTTTTTTTTACCTTTACCCCTTTGGTAATGGCTAAAGGTAAATTTACCATTATGAGATATTTCATAGATTAACAAAAATCATCTTAGAGATTTCTGTTCATGTTTTAAAAATTCTTTTTGTTTGGTGATCGCGCGTTCGTATTCTATTCCTCATCTTTTTTAATCCAAAAGGAATATTATTTTAAGTTTATGCAAAACAGGTATAAGAATAATAATAAAAACCTAAGAAATGTTAAGTGCATCAAATGATTAAAAAATAATATTTACTTAATAAATTTTATTAACTGGCAGTCGTAAGTAATTATAATCTGCCATTTAAAGTCAATATTATAAGAATATAAGTTTATTATTTTAACATTTTTCATAACATGCAGACACGATAAGTTTTATAAATTTGAAAAGATTAATTTATGAGAAGACAGTTGATGAGATACCTGGAAAAGTAATTAAAATTATATTTATTTACATCGAACGTATGCACAGAAGAGCATAAGTAACTGTTGCTTTTGCAATAAAAAAATCATTACATGGCGCAATCGGTGGGTATTTTTCTAATCATTCAAATCGATTTCATAAATAAAATGGCAATCTGACTTATCTAAAGTTTTTATTCTTCTAAGCTTACTAAACAATCATTACATAACGTAACGTAATCAGAAGATATTTAATTAATCATGCAATCCTTGAACATCACAAATTGTGTTCAATTACATGATTTTAAGATTACAATTAATTTTAGAAGATGTCCAAGGATTTCGTGCATCTTTGCTTTTAAGTCATCAAAACTGTATATATAACCGTTTCCGAGATATTTAATGTTTTATCTTGATTATGATATCCTGTTACAAATCCTCATATATAGAAAAATTTCTTACATAAAAATATTGTTAATTTTTTCGCGAAAACGTAATAAACACGAATAAATTAAACTCAAATTTGAGGATCTAACAAATGGGCTGAAAAGTTCTTGGCTTTATTCATCAATATAATCTCCATCAAGAACAACACAATCATGCCAGCGCCGCTTTAATTTTTCAATACCACTTTTGTAGAACGATATATGTTTTGCCTTAAAATAGGCCTCAGTTTCAGCGATAATCTCTTCACTGGAACAAAATTTCTTACCGGCGAGCATTTGAGGTCTGCGAGCAACCAGTAGTCGCTGGGACCCAAATCTGCAGAATACGGTGGATGCGAGAGCAACTCAAAGTTCAATTCATGAAGTTTTGCCATTGTTTTGATTGACTTGTAACACGGTGCGTTGTCTTGATGAAACAACATTTTTTTCTTTGCCATATGCTTTTCTACAATTTCGGCCTTTAAACCCTCCAATAACGCTATATAATATTCACTGTTGATGGTATTTCTCTTCTCCATGTAGCGATGAATATTATATCCATTCAGATAACGATCATTTTGATTCCGGAGTGAAGTAATGGATCCATGTTTCATCCATCGTCACATATCGACGCAAAATTTCCGGTTTGCTCTGAATCAGTAACACATTGTTGTTTTTGGTCAACAGCTAGCGAACGCAAACTTACGCAACTTCAATTTCCGATCATTCAAAACGATTTTGTGGATTTTTTTTTTGTTTTCTGGTGTTATGTTTCCTCATTTGGGCGGACGCCGTTTGGACTGCGTTTGGTATCATCAGTGTCTCTACGACCACGTTTGATGTCAGAAAACCAACGTTTTATTGTTGTTTCTGATGGAGCGGAGTACCCATAATACTTGTCCACCCATTGCTTTGCTTGAACGGTATTATTTCCCATCACGAAGCAATATAAAAATAAAACACCAAATTGTTTTTGATCCAGTGCTTTGCAAATAACAAAAGTAGCGCCATGCTTAGCACAATAACTCATAAACTAATGAACAGAATGTAATGAACGTTTGATCTCTGTCTTTTGAAGGTTAGTACTAACTGAAAATGTGGTAAAAGTAAGACAACCAGAGCCATGCATGTATAAGGCCAAGGGCTTTTCAGCCCATGTGATATATCAGGCGACCATAAATATCAGTTGGTGTCATAATTACAAAATTGGGAAGCTTAACATATATCTTACATATTTATACCAAAAATTCTACTGGTGTAATTAGTTCTTGAAAACTAGAAACTGTGCTCAATTATTTGGTTTTAGGGATAAAAGATAGGGAATAAATTAAATCAAGTTTTGAGGATCAAAAAAAGGTATCAAAAGAATAGAAGTTTCGGTAGGTGTTCTGAAATACAACGAACAGTAAGATATTGAGAATTGCAAACAATTTTAGTAAACGCATATGTATTTTGTGCATCTTTGATGACACAAATTCGCAAATG
The DNA here is from genome assembly GCA_027564355.1 of Penthetria funebris. Lineage (NCBI taxonomy): Eukaryota > Metazoa > Arthropoda > Insecta > Diptera > Pleciidae > Penthetria > Penthetria funebris. The sequence continues at coordinate 3,737 of JANSTX010050760.1, read as the reverse complement.
TAGAAAAGTGTACAAAAATCTTATTACAGTATATACAATGTAAAGATTTATTACATTCTGTTAATCATTTAATGAATTTAAAAAATTAAACATCATTCAGCATTATCTCGGTTTTGAATATTAAGCTGATTGATGGAACCATATTTATGGCATTAAACAATACTCAAAGAAACTTGAATTTCACCGGATATGCGTGCCTGAAATCAAATAGATCATATTACTATGAGTATTAGTTAAAGACGTAAATATTCTCTGTTAGACGTTCGTAGTTATAGAGGTGCGGATGTTTATAGTGATCATTATTTTAATTGGGCAGATAAAGTTAAAGATTATGGCGGGAATAAAACTGCTAGAGCATAAATGTTTCTAAACTGAAACACATGCGCTGGCGGCAAGGGACAAGTCGATGATAACGATATTGTTTTCATTAGTTATGAAAGGGAGGAATGGATAAATAATGAGACGTGGAATGAGGTGGAGAAACATTACAACTGCAATTAACAACGGAAATGCAATACATGTTGATCTCCTGCATTGCTGTTGTAAATTGCAGACAATAATCAATTGGACAAAGAGTTATCGGTTGATGTCATACTAGAAATGGGAACTTAACATCGAATTGCTGCACAATGTACCAATGATGTGTAAAGGTTAGGATGATGTATTCTGGTAACGCAAGCTATATTAACATATAAAAGGTGTTACTTGATCAAATTATAAGTCCGTCTTTGGCGTCTCATCGGAGATAAAAATAGGTGTATGTCGTATTTGGTTTTTGAAATGGTTTTTATTACATTTTAGTTAATTATTCAATCTTGTATCTTGTATCGAATTTTAAACAATTTTCGATTCTGATCGATACCATCTGTTCGGTGTTATAATTACATACATAATTAAGTTACTATGTTCATTGATGTCAATGATCGTAAAGAGTTCACATCAGCGTTAATTATGCCGATTAATGAACTGTTCTAAAATACTATAAATTCACATAAACAAACGCTTCAAAACACACCTTTTCGATCTCAAATTGAATCTAATAAATTACTAAATTGATTCAAACACTAAAAAAATATATTTTAAAACTATTTTTTACACAAACTAGAAAAGCTAAATCTCTGTTTGTCTGACTAATTATTGAATTAATTTTAAAATTAATAATTTTATTAATAGAGTGTCAAAGTCAATTCACTACTAATATTTCATTTTTTTTTTGTTTTTGAAAATTTAAAGTCGCATTCGATAATTTTAAAAGTAATAAATTTCATATTAATTATTATGATGGCCCGTATTTAAATAGAGAGAATTAGACATAAATAAATAGAAAAATAAAATAAAATTAAAATAAAAGACCATTTAAATAGTCAATTAAAATTAACATAAAAATGCGTTGAGAATGAATCGGCGGATGTGATAGACAAGCCTTTCAATGGATAGAATAAGAGTCGTTGTGACATTTTGTAATTTTTTAATAACAACATAAAATAAACAAAATAGTAACAAATTAGAATTTTCCTTTTATGTCAGCCCCATTGGTTTTTAATTTGGAGGAGTTAAAAAATTAATTTTTTATCTGATAATATTTTTTAAAAATGCTTAAAAATAAAATTACCATCAGCAATGAATAAATTAATAAATTTTTAAACAAAACGGTTTATCATTTTATTACAATCTCTCTATGGTGAGTATACATTGTGACACCACAGTGGGACGAAAGTAGTAATTAATCTTTAGATATTTTGGTTTTTTTCACATCATTTTTGGAATTAATTAAATTTATGTTTATTAATTTGTAATTAATTATCAATTTGAATATACATAAACTAATCGCATTCTCTCTATTTAAATCAAATAGCTTGTTTGTCCATCGATATCAAATGATGCCATATTGTTGTGACAAAAACTGTCACAATAAAATATGTAAATGCGAATTTTGTGAATGTAATCCTGTTTTGTTGGAAATATAGTTATAAATAACCATCATCAGATTAAACTCAGCTAAAATAGTATACGCTAGGGTGCCGGATTGTGCATCAATATAATGAACTAATATCAATTCCAACAAACTAGATAGGTGTCTTAGACACCTAATAATAATCTTGTCGCCAAATAAATTATTAAATAATTATTTGTAGAATTGTCAGATCTTAATGCAATATCATTATCATTATCAACTAAACCGAATCTCAGGCCAAACCCTTTACTTCCCAAATAATTGAATTACCGATAATATCGAGCCGATATAAAATTACTTTTGGTTACTTAAATGGTAGTAAAAATTAGGTCCAGTGATCATCAAAAAATCTAAAATTTTCTGGCCAAATACGTATTTGACTGTAATCCCAAAACTAATAAAATACCCGATATTCAAAAACAATGGAGAAGAATATTCATTAAATAGTTTAGTACCAGATGGAGTGAAGTGAAGGTTCTAGCCACAAATCGTAAACAATGGCGGCTGTTCGTTAACACACTATGTTCCCGCGTTGAGTTAAGGTCGATATTATAATAAAGAAATGGTTTAGTCAACCACATCTATTCATTAACTTATATAAGGGTCCGTGACCAATATTTATGTGAAATCAATATCAACAAATCACAGTTTATCAAATTCATCATATTTTGTCGCAATTCAATATTTTAATAATTAAATTTTATGTCAATTATTCGTTAATTTGTAATAACATAATTTTTTAATTGAATTTTTAAAAACTCGTTTTACAAATAAACAATTCAAATATGAAAACCTATTAGTCATGTATAAAATTTTTAAATTCCAGGAAAAACATAATAAAAATAAATTTCATAATGCAAAATGGATGCATCATTAACAGGTGGTGGTCGACGGGGTTGTTTTCAACAAAAAAAGAAACATCGCTATCAAGACGACATCATCATCAACAATATGTCCACATGTTCCAACGACAGAGATCATAGATTTTACAATAATAATAGTGGTAGTAATAATAATAATAATAATAATAATTGCAATGCAACATTGAATAATCCATTTCCACATTTTCCGCCACCACCCAATTATCCGCCACCACAAAAACATGGAGGCAATGGTGGTAAATTGCATCATTATACGGAAAAAGTTGATGCTATAGAAATTTGTATGGACGATGAACTGCCATCATCGTCAACAACAACATCATCATCGTCATGTAAAAGTAAATTGTACAATGGTTGCAGCAGTATCGGTGATAATGGCATTGATGACAATGACACTCGAAGACTATGTAATGTTGAGCCACAGGTGAGAATCATAAATTTATAGATTGAAGATTGTAAAATTGTGGATTAAATTTGCTTTTTCAGATGGAAAGGGAGGTTATTTTTTTTCCCGATATCAGAAACTTTACCTTTATCTTTTTTATATCCATATTATTTTCTGGAACAGTGTATGCAAGTATTTTCTATTATTTTATTTTTAATTTAACATAAATTATTAGTTTCCTCTGCAGTATACTTCTGACTGTAGATAAAGCATCAATTTATGAATTGTTCACATGATCCTTTTACATATATCTTCCTCTTCTTCTTCTTTTGTTAGCTCATGGACCTGTGTTGTTCTAGGACTTTTGATTTTCTGTTAATTTTGAGATGCGGATATCCAACTTTCTCGCCATCTCTTCGGAGGCCTACCTATTGGCCGTATGCCACCTGGGTGTTTTTTTCTTGCAATATTTGCGATTCTGTTATCTGGCATTCTATCAACGTGGTCTCTCCAGTAA
>JANSTX010050749.1:0-11729 GCA_027564355.1 Penthetria funebris | reverse complement strand
GTATAGAAGGTGCGAACCCGTCAACAATAAAGTAAAGAACGTTGATCACAATGAAATAGCTAAGGGTGACTATATTTAATTTGTAATAAAAAAAACTAAATTTTAAAATTTTAAATAAGTTAAACGTCCGTCAATATTTTACTATAGTAGTCAACAAAATTCAAATATTTAATATACTAAACTATAAATTTTAAAGATATTATTTCGGTTAGGACAAGATAACAGATTTTCCTAAACTGGATTTTATGACGTTAGAATCAACTAAAATTATTTAAATTTGATTATATAATTACCGAAACTTTATAGCCGAAAATATTATGTTATAATCAACTAATTTTACAGTAATAATATGAAATTCCGTCAGATCGAGTCACATAGTGCCAAGAAAATGAATGCGATGCTGACGTACTATATATTTATTTTGCAAACATTCATTGACATTCCAGAGAGATTCTAAGTAGGCCAGTCTCAAATTTCAAAAAAATCCAAGACAGACTTTTTTATGTTCAGAATAGTTTCAAGCAAGATGCGAAGCACCTGTGCGTAAAAAGTGGTTGGAAATAAGCGTAAAAAGTGTAATAAATTTACAGCCAAATTATTTTCAAAACCAAAAATATTTTCAATGAGATTCCACATATAAGATTTTTCAAACAATTGTTGGAAAATGAAGGAAAGCGAAATAAGCAAACAAAATAATCATGTTCCATAATTCGCTATTTCGCTTATCAATTTGTTATACAGTTCATGCGAAGTGAAATATTGTGAAAGTGGTTATGCATGTGCATGACAATTTAAGTTCAGTATGCACTTCCGAGTGAATTAATGCTGTGAAATAATTGATATTTCACTTGTGAATTACATCGGTGAATAAAATTTGTAGTTCGCATTTTAATTTACGGGAATTTCTAGTACGCAGTTTACATAAAATAATACAGTGAATTAAATTGCAGCAATATTATTTTAAAATTTCATAAACGTCACTTAATTCACCATTTAAATAAAAAAAAAAAATTTGCATGTGAATTTTGTGGATTATATTTTATTTCATGTGAATTATATTATAAATAAAATTTGTGGAACATATTAATTCACGTTAGTGACTTATTATATGAAAATGTGTAATTCACTCAAAGTGTACACTTAGCTTTGAGATGATAAAATACATGTGATAAATGCATGTCAACATTTGTGAACTATTGACAACTGATGGAATGACAGACTATCATCAACGTTACTCAACCAAAGATTAGAGACAATTAACTCCATTGTAAAATAACATTTCTCATTCAATTTTCTATATAAAATAAACGATTAGTTTAACGATCAACGACAGATTAGACAAATCATGCAGTCATCCAACTGTACCTTGTAGAAATTAAGTAATATTTTAACGTGAACATTTTTTAAATAACTTTCATAACCAGATAATTTTGTGTTCAGATAGATTTCGAGCACAATGGGATACACTGTAGAGATCTAGAAGGAGCACATGTGAATTTTCGAAACAAAAGTTATCTTTAAGTGAAATTTAGTTAAAAAAAACTACGATATGGTAATAAATTTATTGGTGGTAAATTTATTGGTGGTTTATCAAAAAATGTCATATACCTATTCTCATCAATTAAATAGATCATAGTCCGTTTTTATACAATATTATATATCAAATTAATAGTACCAGCAATTGTAACTCTTTGCGAGTATTGGCATTACAATCAAGTTGCAGTGTTTCGACAAAATTTTCTTTATTTTGACAAATTTTAACACAAGTCACAAAAAAAGGTCAAAGAATTGGCCAAAAAATACCATAGACATTAGTTATTCTCTACTATTTCTTGTTTAATTCTTGTTTATTTCTTCATTGCCTTCTGTGTCTGATGATTAATGTATGAAATATGGTAATTTTATGGGAATATTTTCTTCACTTTGGTGTTTCTTAACAGTTTTTTTTTGTCATTGTATACATCAGTTATTCTACAAATGTTTTTTTTCTCATTATTTTTGAAATTTAAATAAAACATTTTTCGAAAAAAAAATGTTTGGTAAGTTGAGAGAAGAAAAATATTTATTTTCTATTTGTCTTCTTGTAATCGATGCATTTTAACATAAAATGACATTTAAAAGAAAATTTGTTAACAGAATATCCGTTAGGATGTCATGATGATGGTGCATACATAGACTCTCGAGATCTAGACCAATCACTTTCAACAAAGTAAAATATACGTCAAGAATTTTTTTTATCAAAAGTATAGGAGGCATATATTGATTGCTCAGTATATTTGTTTCAGGTGTGGATATGATATAAACATCTAGCTATCGATCATCACGTAATAAGCATGATAGATTCGTCGAAGCGATAGATGTTGAAATGATCATTCATTAAAATTGGATAACATCAACCAGATATATATAGTGCTAAGTCTAACAGTCGAAATGCATTTCCTTCGTGGAAAAGAAAATTAAACACATGCTAGGGATCGCCAAACATTATTTTTAGGCATCAACAGTTGGGCATTGAGCAAATATGAACCAGATAAAAAGACATCATTTTATAACATACCAGATTTTATTCGTGCGTCTCAATTATCAAATTCTATTATCATGATGTTCTGTCGGACTGACTAACTATAACATAATTAAAATATGAAATTCCAGTAAAATCATAATTCTTATAATGACATTAACATATACGTTGTTCCCATTTTTAATTATATTTCGAAAAAGAAAAAAGGTTTTTTCAAACTAAAACAGCTCATTTTCTTAATTACATTTTCCAGAATAAGAGCCTTTTTTTATTATAAAATATATGACTTTAAATATTGAACTAAAAAGCAGTACGTACGAATACACTTAATATAGAACTTTTCAAACATAAAGGCTTTTGTTAACATTTTCAATGTGGTTTTAACAACATTTTGCCATAGTTAAAATTAATGGCCATGTATAATTAATTATTTTTGTTAAAACTCATCACTTTTCATTGAACAAAGTTAAAATAAATTATACAACACTAACATTCTCGTATCCTAAATTAAGTAATAATTTCCAGAATATGCTATTGAACTGTTTCAACATCTATCTATAACAATATATACGTTAAGTGTAAATTAATAGACAGATGTATTCTCGAATAGTATAAAATATACCTATGTTAGCTAAAAAAAAGTAGGCTTAAATTAAATACCATAAATACTCGGTGGAATTCCGTAAATGAAGTAAATGCCTATAACAATACGATACAATTCAGGAATAAAGGATTAATAAACTTTATGAACTACACGAAAGATAACATCTAGCAATATGCAACATTGAACGGTTATTTTCATAATTGTAAAGACCCTCTTTCGTACAAAAAATAGCGTCATATTTCTGACGAAAAAACGAAAAAGATGCTTCAAAGGATATACATAAACACAAAAGTTCACATATTTCAAAATTTTATATAGCAATTTAAATGATATTTCATAAATGTTAAGCATCTTTCTTTTATCTGCTCAATACACAAAAAATAATTTTAACTAAATGCATGCGAAAATTATGTATAAATATATCCATACACACATTGCACTAAATTTAGTTTCATTCTCGCCATATTTAAAATTAGTTTACTTGATTTTTTTTTAATTTTATTTTATAAATAAAATATTTATGATAAATGGACAAAAAGAAACTGTCTAGAGGGTTTACACAGAGGATAAGTACTTTTTGTTTTTAGATATTATTTTAAATTAAAGCCTGTTTCTAAATACACACAAGATTAAAGTATTGCCAACGAAAAAAAGACAGCGTGACAGATGACAACTGACAGTTTAGAGTGGCAGCTACAGTTCGCAATTGTCGCACAAAATATAATCGGAATAGTAATTTAAATTTATCAATTGTAAAGAGATTAATTAGACTTAGATTAGATTAATTAGTGATTTTAGACACTCTAGCTGTGTCTTCAATAAGTCATTTAACCTAAAACATCGAAACAGTTATTTAGAGTGTTTATAAGAGTCCATCAATTCGACATCGTGGTAAAGGATTGGACATTTCGAGAAGCGTATTCTTAAGAAAGATTTGCATCTTCATGCTTACAAAGTCCAATTGACTGAAGAAGTAAAGCCTACTGGGGTTCAGAAAGTCCATGAATGATTGTAGAGAAACAAATGCATCCACAACGGGTGACTGTTTGGTGCGGATTTAGGGTTCGAGGCAATCATTGGACTATTTTTCTTCGAAAATGCGGCTGGTCAACGATACATCGTGACATGGTAGTTCAGTTTTTGTACCTAATTTGCAAGCTATTGATGTGGACGACATGTGATTTCAGACAGATGGTGCCACATGTTATATACAGCCCGAGAAATAATTCATTGCCTGGTCGTGTAATTTTTCGTATTGATAATCAGAATTGGCCTCTAAGTGCCTAAGTTTGATGTGAGCCAAACTATTCAGGATTTGAAGAATTTTTATTTTATTTTGTCAAAAATTGTAAACAAAAAACAGTTAAGAATAAAATCCAATATTGATGATATACACACAAACTAATACAATAACAAACTGGGTTGGTCACTCTAAGTGTTACCAATTTCAAGCAATTGCAGCTGCCAAACAACTGATCACAGCGATTTTACCACAGTAAGATAATATTGTGTGTATTAATTGAAACGAATAAGTATTCATAAGGGAATTTAAACGTAAACATATTTATGTGTTAGTAAAATGTTTGTATAAACAAATCGCAATTGATCGCATTGAGGTGTGTTGAAAAAAAATTCGCAACATCATCCGAAATAGTTCAGAAAGTAAGTGCAACAAAATTGGCTAAACAACTGCACTATGAGTAATAGAGATCCAAAAGACAACAAAACATCAACGATCAAAGGTATTGAAAAGCAAACACGTAAAATAGCGCAATCAAAAAGTTTCAATCTTTGGACATTTCAACAGGTCTCGGCACCATCCCATAAAAAAAGTTCTTTCGACACAACGTTATTAAAAAAAATCACATTCCACAGTTGATTTCTTCGCAACAAAAGCCACCATACCCATTGGATGTTTTTATATCGTTCAGTTTTGCATGCTAATATAGTAAGATGTTAACAAAACAATTTGAGAGTTTGAACACATTGAAAAGAGAATGGAAATGAATTCCACAGACTCGTATTCGTGAAGCGTGCGATACATTCATATCGGAAGTCTTGAGATAAAATCATGTCAAACAGAAAGATGTTTTTCATGAAATTTAATGTGTGTTCAATATTGTCTAAAAATATTCATAAAAATACAGCATTTTTATTTTGATAATACTTTGAATGACAGACGCTGTATCTTCTGTTTGATGAGTATATGATTTTGAGGATACATAAAGATCAATAGCCTATTTATATAGCATGAAAAACAACCATTTATATACATTGATTTTTGAAGTACGTAGACGGGTAAAAGACATAAAGTGAATTCACAAATTAATTTTTAAATTTCTATGATGACTGCTGATTACGAGTATGTTAACAACAGACATTTAGCACCATATACACATCATATGTATTCAAATAAATAGAAGAAAAATAATTGTCAATTAACATTAATTTATATGTAAATTTATTTTATGGCTCATCATGTAATATAAGTATATATAAGTATACAAATTTAAAAACACATTTCTAGAAATTAATACATAGATGTATAAACACTTTCAGAAATACAATCATTATTCAATTGCCATCTCATTACACGTTCAATGAACGTTTTCCGTTTGTAAATCATACATAATTGAGCTGTATGAACGTCATATCCTTACATCTTGAAAATCATTAGCATTATACACAGTGAAATATGCAATTGTACATAAATAAAAGTCATATAATAATGTAATTCTTTCATAGTCCCTATATGGATTTAGAATAATAGACACACCATCTAATTATTAGATATACGTCAACGTCTGTCAAAATCTGATTGGAATTGTCAATGAATTTTCATTTTAAAAAAAAATCCTACGTAAAATGCATCTTTTAACATCCTTCATTCAATTTGTCGTATTATAGATTTTACATAAGAATACGAGTAAGTGATGATGGATATAACTGATTAATATGTCCTTTATTCATCATTTTGATACACTTTTCTATAATACTCGATATAACATTGACATCATCTAGAAACTTTATTTTTAGAGCAAGTACTATATATAACTAACTTACGGGTTACGACAACTATGGTCTCGTGTATAAAATACAATGAGAAATAGATAAATAATAAGTATCTATTTATCATCATCGTAATCTGCACACCTCATGGGTGCATAGGGAGGCACTACGACATTAATTGGCCATTTCTAATTAGTATGTGTAACATCCAATGTAATCAAATAAAAATAATTTAAATTTACCAACTGAAAAACATTGGTGACTGCATGTAGGCAAAGATGGATTAAGTAACCTCGATTCGCAATACATAAGCATCCATTGTGTTATTGAATTAATCGTCATAGTCGAAAAAAGTTGTAAATCTCAATTTATGATTATTTTGAAATGATTGCGCCACCTCTTGGAATAATGAATCTAAAAATTTAGACATTTCTGTTCCTGTTCTAAAAACCAAACATGAAGTCGGCGTTGCATTCTATATAAAATTTATTTATGATATGATTTTAAAATGTAATCATCATCATTTATTGTCATCTATCATCAAATATCATTTCACTCTTTATTTCACAAGTAAACATAGGGTGTCAATTAACAGCTGCTATAACGATCACTGGACACAATAGTCACCGCATACCAACCCTGACCACTGGAATCGAACTCTGTAATAATAGAGTATTCTATATTACTTTGAGAATTATATATTGAAAAACGCCTATCTTGCAATATCACCAATTCGTCGCAGCACTTTATGGATGGTGAATTCAATTTAACGCACTTCAGATAACCAAACTTTTCCATTTACTCAAAATTCTCGTTTTATATAGTGTTTGGTCAGACAATTTTAACTATGTAACTAATCCTAATGACGAATATCATCTGGTTTAATGACAGAATATTATTTATCATCTTTCAATAGTTTCAGACAACAATAGAACCGATTAGTGATTAGTTAAAAGAAGAAAAAAAAAACACTCAACTTTACATATTTTGTTAGCTAAATGATGTTATTAAGTAAATTGAAAATGAAGAATGGCTTTTATATGCATTTTATCTTTAATAAATATGTTCGACAAAATATCAGCCCTTGCTTGATTAAGTTAAACTATTGCAACCTGATGCATATTAAGATTCGTAACAAGTGTTCTCGGTCTGTTCATCAAATATATGTCCCTGATGTATATTAAGATTCATTACAAGCATACTCGCTCTCTTCATCAACTATATGGCCTTCACTTACTTAACAAAAAGTAAGATTACTTCATAATAATCAAAATGATTATCTGAAATAGTCTACATATATATATATTACAGGGAAGTTACGAAACTAACCCTGAATGTTTATTTTAAATTTCTGGGGGCAAAAAAAGTTTAGGCAACAAGTTCAGGAAGAAGGTTATGCAGAAGAGAAGTGCGCGATATGAATGTGCCCCTGAATCTGAAAGTGTGACCAAATTATAGTTTACCAGAATGTGACTGTTATGAATAAGTCAGTCTTGTGTTTGGGGAAAATGCACGAAGAGAGGGCATAATATTGGCAATTTCAGCAGAACAATCATAATGGAAATAACTATAAAAAAGCATAATTGTGTAAATTAAATTCGATATCAATATGAGAAGATCATTAACAAAATTCAGAAAAAGGATAGGAGACATAACAGAACCCTGATGCATACCTGCATCTAATGGGGAAATCGTCTAAAAGTAAAAGGTCTACATATACATACATTATATATACGACGAAGTGAATTGAAATTTGATCGATAAACGAGGATTTTTCATCATAGCTTTAATATATCAATTTGTAACTTCAACTTACGTGACTGAGAATTAATCACCAAATAGAGTGAAGATCATAAAATGTAATTGAATTATAATCATGATAATCATTGTTTTTAATTAAAACAGAGTATAATATCCGTATGGAGAGTTATTGATGTCGTAGCATAGTTGAATTTGATGTTAGGGACAATATTTTATTATAATAATAAAAATAAAAATACACGCCAATACACAAGCTCAGTCGCTTGAAGTGTTACAAAATTCGCAATGCTGTAGCTGTGCCGAACAACTGATCACAAACTTTAGTTTATAATATTGTTCACAAGTGTACGTAAACAGTGTGTTCTATTATACGTTGAAATTGAAAAGAAAAATTCGTAATGAAATTCAAACGTTATAGAAATTAGTGTTAGTAAAATGTTTGTGTATCAAACCATGGTAATGTCGTAAAAAGTCATTCAGATGGTCATACAAAATACGTAATATCATCAGTTATGGTTCGAAAGGTAAAGTCACGAATTGAAAGAAATCCAAGTCAAAATGCAGGAAATTTGACTAAACAGCTGAACGTGTCCGACTCAAGAGTGGGTCGCACACTAAACAATGAATAAGATTTAACATCGGCACCAAAATACAATAAGACTACAACAAGCAAAAGCATGAAGAAGCATTCAAACAAGTGGCGAATTCAAAACCTTTGTGTTATCTGATGAAAAAATTTTCACTGTTCAGTAACACGCATTAAATTTAAACAATAACTTAATATGCCTATAAACAAAGGCTCCTGTATTTATGATCAGCTATAGCTGCACAAATGGTAACTCATGGCTGGTAATTATCAGAGATTAAGGAACAACAGCAAGAGTACCTTCAAAATGTGCTAAACGATATGCGTTGATTCCTTGCGCACACTAAAAAATTTGGACCCAACCATTTTTACAAAATCACATGCCACAGTTCATTTATTCGCAACTTGAATTTAATCGACTTCTTTATATAGTCAATTTTGTAAGGTAAGATGTTAACAAAAAAAAATATTATTGAACACATTGCAGTGAACGCTTTTGTCGGGAATGGCAACAAATTCCACAGACTCAAATTCATGCGTCGTGCAATACATTCATCGGTAGACTTGATAAGTCATACGCTAAAACTTGCCCATATTGAACAGTAAGATGTATTTCATATTTTAAATATTGTCTAAACATTTTAAACACAAACATTCACAAATGACAAAATTACAACATTTTTATTTGGTAACACTTCGAGTGACGGACCCTGTATTATAACAACAACAAACAAAAAAATCAATATTATTTCATGATGTAAAGCGAACATTCCTTCCTATATTTTGTGTATTATTTCATAAATTTCCCAGTTTTATTTGCTATTAAAAGAAGAAACATAAAACAGAATCAATTTAACAATTAATAAATTGTTTGATTCATTCGCTGATGTATTAAACAGCATGAATGTTTGAATGTTTCATTTTAAATGTGGCATATGTACAAATAATTTTAGGTAAATTATCATTCTTATAAAAGTAAATACAATCATTATTGAACTTTACCTCCTTACGTCGGATATGTATCATCAATAATATAAAACATCCTAAAGAATAATATAATTACAAATAACATTAATTATATAATTTATAAGTTATTTTTAATTAAAATAACTATTGAAAACAAACATAAACGAAGTATTATACACTAAAATAAATAAAGATGATATTGTTCTATCAACAGAAGTATGGCCAGAGCCCATAAGTTTTAATAGTCGATGATGCAAAAATTAGAAGCAAAAAAAAAAAAAACATGAAAGTAAATTAAATAATTTATCGTAACATTTTAGTGTTTTTTTAAGCGCTAATAATGTGTTATATTTACATAGTAAATGCATATGAGATTAAATTATGTTTAAGAAAAACTAAAAAATATATATCTCTGTTTAATGTTTTTTATAAATATAAAATTGTATACGTACTCGCATATACGGGTGTAAGAGATTTTAAATTATATATGGGCTACAAAAATATGGTGAAAACAAATTATAAATTTATGTAATCGTACAAACAAAAACCAATAGAATTTAAATTTTCATAATATTCGCAACAGAAAGTATATCCATTTATATCAAATTAAATAATACAATTTTTAGAACACTAAATTTGCACAAATGTTAGTATAGTAAGTGTATGCGAAGCAATTAGTTTGCCTTATAAATCAATTGACGTAGGGGTTACTATATGACCATGAAATAGTAACAGCGAAAGATGTGCATTGTGATTCTACTTTAGCAGTGCGTTTATTGCACGAACAAGAGCACAGCAAGTCCATGCCACGCGATAGTTGCGAAGCAATTGAAAACAATATTAATAAATACATATTACATCGATATGTATCTTTTTGTTAGAGAATAATTATTAACATAATTTATGCCACTTAACCTATTAGCGTTGCTACAGATGTATGCTGAACGTTCTTATTCAACATTAAAAAGATTTTAACTATAGTTATAATTGACAAATTTGTTCAGAATAAGAAGAGAAAATTGAAATTCGTTTTGTAATTCTTTTAAATTTATTAAATGTGTTTTGGCATTCTATGTTTCTATGTTGTTTGACGACCAAAATAAAATTCGCGTACCATACAACGCGATTACACTCTAGTACAATTTTCAAAATTTTTGACAATAGTATTCTACCATTTTTGAACAAACAATATGAATACACAGTTTTTGATGTATTTCTTTTTATTCTTATTATTTCTTTAGTTTTTTTTAAATTAAAATCGAAGTGCTGCATAGTTGGATTACATTAATTGCAAAATTAATATATTCAGAGTAGTATTAGTTTTACAAGAACCGAGTAAAAATTTGAATAGTACGCGAATGCGATTCCTGTGTGGCAAGCCCTTAATTCAAATTGTAGGAAATCGAGACAATCTACAAATATCAAAATTTAATCAGTATATAAATAAACAATAATAAATAAATATATATTATATTATTTATTCATTTTAAATTATAATCATTATTTTATTAGTAATGAAATAAATATTATTATTTATTCATTTATTGCTAAATGATTAATAATTGAAAGTATTTATTCATCAAAGGGATAAGGACCTAAATTTGAACGAATTTTGCGAACTTTATGTTCTGCGCACAACTATTTTCTTTTATATCGAAGACAAACTAATCAACGAACGGGTCATGTATTAGCTAATTAATTACATAAATAATGTAAAAACAAATTAATTAAATTATTACAAAAGTTTTAAAAAATTACTAAGTTCAGAGAATATGTTAATTAAAAAATGTGATGAAGTGATTTAAATAAAATATTATTTTAGGAAAATATATATGGAGTTTTTTTTACAAAATGATGCAGAAATTTAGTATAGAAAATTAAAGGTTATTTTATGATTTATCGTAGAGTAATGATTAATTATTTTAAAACAGTAATCATCCTTGCCATGTATATTAAGCTACATAATAGAATTTGTATTTCCAAAATAATTTTTAAAAAAAATTTGGGTAATATAAATGTCAATATATAGTTATTGAAAATAGAGTCATTCAAAATTTTTAACAATTTATAAAAAATATGGTAATTTTTAAAATCCTACTATCCCCGGTAACGCCAGTAATATTGTACCTCTGTAAATTAATTGATTTTAATTAATTTATTTATAAATTAATTACATAGAAATAGGGTAGCATATTGCACAAATTTAAAAAACCATGTAAATTCCGGTAAGATTACCTTAATGACACTATAAGTATTTTAAGACAAAAATACCATTTGATTCA
>JANSTX010050738.1:0-11731 GCA_027564355.1 Penthetria funebris | reverse complement strand
TAATGTATATATACGAGTATATAATATTAAATATTTAATATTAAATAACTTGAAATGGAAATTAATTCTAATAATTTACCTAAATTGATATTTTCTATTAAAATATTTCGAAAGACACCCCATAGTCACACAAAAACCTCCCGAATGAATTATGGACTAACATTAATAATAATTATAGTAAATCCATTCAAAATCATTAAAAATATGAAGCAATTCATTCCCTGTCAGGATAATTTACAAACTGGGTAAAATAACGTATTGCTTTTCCCTGTTTTTAGTTGGTTTTTATTACGAAGGAAAAAAAATCATTTTTTTCTTCATTTTTTTTTTTTTAAACTTTAATGGAGTTGTATTTTATGGGTAATTTTTTTAAGAGTTCTTTTTGTATTTGTTTAAATAGATTACTTTTTAAATATTTTTAATTTATCTTATTCGTTGTCTTTGTTTTATTTATTTTAAAAAGTTTTATATTTTTATTATTTTATGCTTATTTTTTATTTTAAAAAATTACAAACAAAAAAAAGCCACTCAAGAAGGAAAGAAATACAGGAATTTTTAGACTCCTTACTTCTTTCTTTACATCTTAAACAATAAGTCGTACATTATACTCGTAATTTTAAGATGAAAAAATATAAGCAGAAGAATATCATTTTTAAGAATCAAAACATAGCCATTCATATTTTATAAATATTTTTCTATTTGTTTTTATATTTGAATGATAAATGAATGTTATTTAATTAAAGCGAACAAATAAAAAGTAAAAATTATTTTTCTTTACGAAAAGAAGAAGTAGAAGAAGCGATAGTCGTCTCCATGGTTTCACTATTGCAGATCTGTAGCATATAATCATTGAAACATTTACGAACATTGAATGGGCATTTTTGATTATTCTTTTATGCGTTTAATTATAAACAACAGCGTTAATTCCAAAAATTTTATTAGATATTTATAATCGTTGCACTAATGTATTGTCACTTCATGTACACCTAGGTGTTTATTATGTACGAGTTAACATAAAACGTCTGCAATATTTCATATTACACACTTATATTGTATAAGATATATATGTATGTGACAATTCTACCAAATTAATGTTATTAGTAGATTATCATCATAGCCTTATCGTGACCACTATATTGTTCTGGAAAATAAAATACATCAACAAGAATGCATTTCATATTAAACATAATATTACACTCATAAATCCTAACCCAATCATGAACCTTAATTTCCAATATGTAAAACGACACTTATTGTAATGTTACATTAACAATTAATTCATGTCATATTCGATATTTTGCGAAATACGAAAATACGAAATAAACTCAAAACGCAACCTAAAAGATTAATCTAATTACATATATAGGTGCCATAAAATGAGCACGATTCGACCTCAACCGATCAGTGTCCACCACCGTAGTTGTTTTTAGGAACTGCTTGTATGCATATAATAATTTTACTTTAAATGATTATATTTCATCTTATAGTAAAATACATCATGCCACTCCAGATAGCTTTGACGTACTATAAAATGACGTTCATATTATCCAGCAATTTCAATAGATGGACGCGGGCACATTTTATTTAGTACATAACTAATTTTAAATACATAAGATTTGCAATTTATTTGTCCAAGAATGTTACTTCAAAGTGTTAAGCGAATGGAAATTATTTATATTTAACTTTTCCTCTCTCCAATTACCAACCTTAATGCTCATTTTCTATATAATAATCCCCATTTATTTCATATAATAATATCATCAAAGTTGGTTATAGTCATTCGTATATATACTTCTTTATGCCAAAAATATATTATTAATATTGATAATATTATATTATTAAAGATAATTTATTTATCATCTAACAATTCAATTAGTCTAAAATACATTAAAACTTTTAATTTCTAATTAAAAAGGGTTTAAAGGGATTAGCTGAAATTTTTGTGTGAACTGTTGTAACCAGAAAGAACAAAAAAATAATTTAAAAAAAAAAACATACTTTATTCTATTAATGGATTATTTATTTATGTTAATTAATTTAATTATCAAAAAAGTTTTTTTTTTTTCTTAAACTTTCTCAGACATTATTATTCTGGTGCGCTCTGAGTAAATACTACATATTTTTGTATTATATTGTCCGTATAACTTTCAGTTATTTTAAGGATCTAATCGTGGTATATAAATGTATACAGGTTCGACACTTATTTTGGCAAACTGTGAATATTGGCGGTGTTAAAAATCACAATTTTGTTCGGTACTCATTAACCACACTTGTTGACTTTAATCGCTGATCGGTAATAAGTTCTGTTAACACATCAAGAGGTTTGTTGCCATTTTTTTTTTTTTGTTACTTCTATTTGTACAAATTTTTTCAAAGTATTTCTACATAATCTAAGGCTAAGTGTGTAGAAAATGTGATTGTTGTAATATAGTCACTTAGCGTATCTTAAAATTGTTTGTTTAATTTCACCGATGTTAAATTATCATTTCTAACCTGCATGTAACACATCAAGAAAAAAACAAGTATGGGATGGTTGAAATATAGAATTAATTATAGTCATCCGATTGTACATATGAAAACTACTTAAGAGTGATTATTTTGTTGGTCAAATATTTTCCATTTTGTAGTCAATCACGACAGATACTATGGCTAAAAAAGTCGGAAAGATTTTTTGAAAATACTATTGATACTAAATTAGTAAATAATAATTAGGTCTGACGTTTGTACATAAAATTTTTCTTGTAAACATTAGTTTATGTTAAAATCTCTAAATATACAATTGTCATTCGATTTTTATGTGACGATTTTTTTTTTTTTCGACACTTTTGTTGCATTGCTGCCAAATGTTATAACATTATTGCAAAATGTGGTACCAGCATATATTTTTTGTGACCGATTTGTTTTGTGGAAGTTTTTATTTTCATTTATAAAAGTTACATGTTTTTGTTGTGACGATTTTGTCAATCCGCTTTGTATGATTGATACTTTCTTGGATGTCAAATGTTTTAACATTAGTTGTACATAATGTAAAGGACTATATAATTTATACAAGACATGTTATAACATCTTTATCTGTTAATTTATAATTCACATAGTCAGCGTCAAACTGACTTTTTTATATATATATATATATTAAATTTATATTAAATTTTAATTAAAATCCCTTTTGTATATTATTTCAGGCATAAAATGGCATATATCAAGACAACAATTATCTCATCAATTTGATTTAATAGCATAATGTTAAATATTAAATTAAACGTATAAATTGTGATAAATAGCAGCAGCAGCAGTATTTTGCGGCAGCGCTACAAAAATATAGCATCAATATGACAATTATTTGGTCATCGAAAACACTTGATGGTCATTTCAGATGGTGTTTTCAATTATTATTATTTGGATTAATCCTTTTTGAAATCATTCAATTTAGTGTAGCCATTGATTTAGGTGAGTTTCAATTTATTTAATATATTTATCATTTTTAATTATAAATTTTAAATTAATATATAAATGCACACAACTATCACACACCCTTCAGCCACCCCCTCAATAATATTAAGTTCAATTTTTGTTTTTCCTAATGAACATTCTATTTTCGGTTCCGGAAAATTACGTTACAATAACAATAACAGTGAAACGAAAGGAAATAAAAACTAATACTGAATTAAATTCATTTAATATGGAAAACCTAATTTTATATCAATTTATTTTTTTTATTTTATTGTTTATGTTATTATTTTTTTTAATACACAACATGACTTCATCAGTTCACGTCTAAAAAATAAAAAGAAAATGCGGCAATGAAGAATGAATATTGCCTGGCTGAATAATAATAAAATAATAATACAAAAAAAAAAAAAAATCGAACCGAAAAATCAGAGGAAAACATTAAAATCAAAAGAAAATCAAAAAATAAAAAAAAAAAAAAACAACAAATCAACCATCTGGTGCTACGCCGATTTATAAAAATAGTTTTTGACAAAATATTTAAAATCAGTCAAGAAAATATTTATAGATTAAATCGATTTCTTATATTTTCTGTATATTTTCCATGCGAGAGATATCTATTTGTGTACACGATTTTGAAGAAGAACAGTTGTAGCTATCTTTAAACGGTGGAAAGGAAGGTGGTAGTATATAGAAAGATGATACTATCAGAACAAATATTAGTATATACGAGTATATATATATATATATATAAATATATACGAGTACATATGATCGTAAAACAGCCTTTTAGATTATGATTCCGGATATTTAATTTTTCTTTCATAAATGGAAATAAAATGGGAAGGCACACAGTTAAAAGATGTTTCTGTTGAACGCGTGGGTTTTTATTTTTCTTAACATTTTTCATCTTTTCTTTTTTTCTTTTTTTTTTTTTTTCTTCATTTCTTTTTTCTTCCCTTGATATGGGTTCACTTTCACTTCAATTTTCCGGATGCTTAATGTATATCTTATTTAGTTGCTATTACATAATGTATGAGATGATATTTGCTTTTCTTTTTCACAAAACAGGAGCAAAAAGAAAATGAATTTTAAATTAACTTTTAATTTCATAATTGTATATTTTCGGTTGAAATCCCTTAAATTTAATAGAAAGGAATTCTATTTTAAGGATATATATATATATATGTATAATATTATCATATACAATATAATAATCGTTAAATGTAAAGTAAAATTTATTTTAAGTTTCTGTCTGAAAGTTTTTCCGAAGATAAATTTTTATTTAATAATAGGAAAATTTTCCTTTCTATTGTTTGTATACAACAACATACAACTGGAATGATAGAATTGATTCGATTTTTATTATGTGAATTTTAACTATAAATTTTGTATTTTATTTTTATTATTAGTGGCAAATAAAATTAGAATGTTTTATTGACAGTAATGTGGAATGTCACGGTGATGATAATTACAGATGTTCAGAGAAATATGTCGAAATCTACGACACTTTTACTATTAGTTATATTTCTTCTATTTTTCACGATATATCTGCTGGTCCTGTTTTTGTATAGATTTAATATGTGTCTGAAAATTCGTCAGTATTGATTACTTATAAACGCCATAGATTAGTAGTAGATGATAGACAACAAGAAATCTAAAGGTTCAAATGTTACTCTTGGATTTAAAAATAAAAATGTATCAATGATTTTCTAGATGTTTATTAAAAGTATATATCAATAAATTTGCCAATTATTTAAGTTTACGAACTTGCCTCTTTGATTTTAATGTTCGAACACAATCTTCAGTATCTAAAGATTCAAGTTTTCGTGTTTTTCGTTTAATAATATTGTCATCTATTGCCAATTGATCATCATCATCCGATAATATTTGATTCTTGATAGTTTTTCTCTTTTTACAATTGATTTCTATTGATTCATTTTGATAAGTCGAAATTTTTGATAAATTATTTCTTATTATAAATTCCACGTTACTATTAAGAATTATTATACGATTACATTTCTGAAATATCGATTCTAATTTTGGTAAATTTTTGTGTGAATATAATTGTACTAAATTCCGACAGGTTATCGATCTCAAATTCATTATTCTAGACATTATAGTTGAATATTGGATTGAGATACTAATAGAATCATAAATTTTATTGTCAATTTATTTTATTAATTTTTTATATGTTCATATTAATAATATTTTCCTATGAATCCTTTGTTAATATTTTTATTGATTTGTAATTATAAATTTAAATTCTACAGTAGCTCAAAGGATTTAAATTTAATTCAGACAAGTGGATGAAATTCAATATACATTATAATCGAATTCCATATTATTCGAAATTATTTCTAAAGTGAATATGACCGTTATGCCACTAAAAAGCACAATTCATAATTAAATAATTATATTACGGTCACTAAAAAATCGTTTCTATACAACCTACATTTATAATTGAATGATTTATGTAAAAAATTCATTAGAAATTATTGGACTATTTTATAGTTATAGTCAATGTGAGAGGCCACTAAATAAATGTTTTTTTGAACTGTCTGTGCTATTCTGCTTTTTTTTTTTATTATATATTTTGATAATACTTAGTTGATTTGAAATCTTGAATTTACATAAAATTATTTTGAAACGTCTATCCTTATAGTATCGCTAGTCACGCTACTGACTAGACGATAAACTATTCAGTGATTTTTTACAATGTACCCTAAATTTTTAATTTGAAATTTTGTAATTTCATAAATATGGAAATATGTACAGGTAGACCATGACATGTTCATAAAATCTTATTTCCTCTTGAGAATTTTTTTTTTTTGTATAAACATAAAATCACTAACAAGCCAATCTTCCGCATCATAGCGTTATTCTACCACTCAGATTTGTCGATGCTTACGGCTAATCTAATATTACAATTCAGAGAGTTTATTAAAAAATTTATTCAGAATTTATTAAAAATTTTATTCAGAATTTATTAAAATTGTAAATATCATATACATAATTATGTGGTAAATTTTGAAATTGCCTTTATTGATAATAGTCTAAATCTAAAGTTTGTTTGTTAGATTTGTTGGAACTACTGCAGCTTCTACATTTTGATTTTCTTTGTGGTCTACTACATTCTGATTCGGTGTTAGGTTCTGGTTTTCGAACAAAATTATTGGATTTAATATATTTCCGTTTTTTCAATTGTACAGCAAATTCGGATGGTTTGTATTTGACCAGATGATCGTCAATTGATGTTGCATTTGTACCGTATTTATTTGATAATAAATATTTTGAATGCTTCCATTGAAGATTATTTATTAAAAGCTTTCTGAACATATCTTTATTTTTATGATTTATTTAGAGATTATTACTAAAAATTTTGAACTATTAAATTTGATTTTGTTTTATATTCAATTGAATTTTATGATTTAATTAAAAATTTATCAATTTGACTTATATGACTAAATTTTAATTCCAGTTTTTATTTTTTATTTTGCAAGGATTGCCTATAAAATTAAAATCTAAATTTTTAAAGTAACATTATGTGCTTGCTTACAGAATATTGTCATCTTTTTTTTTTTTGCAAACTGCTAATAATAAGAATAATAACATTGAAGATTTCCGAGCAGATTTCAAAGATGTCACACTATCGTCTTTTCCTTTCGACAATATTTTTCGGTGCATTATAGTAAGTTTCGCATTTTTTTTTTTTTGCAGAATTAAGCATTATATAGGTTGACCAATGGGTCTAGTTTAATTTGATCTTTAGCACTTTAGTGCATTTGGCAGTTTTGTTTGTAATTAGGGCAGCAGTATACGATGTTTATTAACCGTTTGAAATTTGCCAACTGTAAAATATAGGATCAATCATAATTATCCAGTGGTGCATAAATCCCCAACTACCTATAGTTTGTTGTTGAATTGTCGACAACCACGACATTAGCATCGATCACATGCCATTACTGATGAATACTGTGAGTAACCAGGATAATCGTCGGCCACTCAATTTGTCACCAATTTTTATCAAAAAACAAACATTAAAATCTTTTTTTAACAAAAAAAAAATATTCATAAATTCCTTTAATTTAATTATTTACAAAATAAATTGAAGTAATTATAATTTTCGCTTGAAATACATCATTCAAATGAATTGGATTGTATGTAACATTCGCGAATAAATAGGCGAACAGCAAATAGTAGCAGTTCATTTCATTTGCAATTCTGAATTTAATTAATGTTCATCGAATTTGTAAATTAAATTTTAATTGATTTATTAAAATGTTTATTGCAAAATGAAAATCAACACTGTAATATTTTGTTTATTAGTTTATTTGATATCTTTTTTTTTTTTTTTTTTGTTTTAACCAGAATAATTTATTTATTATGTACAATTAATGTATAGTTACAATTAGCAATTCCATTAATAAGTAAAATTGGTAATAATTATTTACATGCTGCGGTAAATCATTTTAATCATTTTATGAAACAACCGTTTTTTTTTTTTTTTGATTAATTTTGTCGAAATAATAATGCATCTATTGAGGTTCATAAGGGTATTGTATTATATGAAATGCATTTTATATAGAAATATTAAGCATACATAATTTATAAAGCAAGATTTTTGCTAATTTACTATATGAGATCAACAACATCACGCGTCACATTATATTCGATATTTATGACCACGATTTTCTGTTATACAATAATAAGCATATTGTGTATAGTTTATGTCTGTCTTAACTATGGGATCGTGGCTATCCCATTGTTTTCGATTTATATTATTTTCTAATGTACTGTTAAACATGTAATTGATCGTTTGGGTATTTGAATAATTTGTTTAATTAACATCTCTCTGACATACTGCGCCACCAATTTTGATGCATTTTAGGCGATCCAAAAAAAAATTATAAACAATCCGACCACAATTTGTTGAAGAAATAATTTCTCATCGATTATGGAATGCAGCAAAGTGAAAATGGTCACGTTAAGAATGTGTGCATAATGGCAATTGTTTTTTTATATATCCACATCGAGTGAAACTTGGGATGATGTTGCGTTGATGTAATTTTCAGTATGGTTGGTAGTATTTATTTTCCTTGATCTATTCAAGATAACATTGTTTTAAGTTAATAACCCTAACTTTTTGTTTAGATTGATAGGATTCTTTCAGTATCATGGAATATTTCGGTATAGTTTACTTTATGTAAATATCTATTGGTGCATATTATTATACAATTTGTTGTTGAATAGTTCTTTAAGTATGAACCCCTTATACTAAGTAAAATTTTGGTCACTAAAATCGACAGTATTAATATTTATGTAGGTTATGATCGGTCTCTATGTAAATGTTTTTTTTAGTTTTTATTATTTTATATAACCATATATGGCAATTTCAATTTAATTCCATTTCAAGAAAGTACAACATTCAATATCTGTTCAGTCTCATTAAATATGGTAATATGCGAATATAATTCTTGTAAATATGAATTACCACACTAAAATGGTATTTGATACTATAAAACTTGATTTATATTTGTTGTTAGCTGCATGTGCTACAACTATTATATCATTTCTTTATATAATATTTATAATTATATCATTGATTTACATATATTATTAGCACCATAAATAGCTTGAATGACATGAAAATCGTTTTGATTGAGTTTCCATATCTTGATCGAAAATTGGGTTTTTCATTTTAATGGTTTTTCATAGATGATTGCATTGATGATGAAGTCAAATTTTATTTCCCAACTACATAAATAAACTTGACATGGAATAAGTTAAATGAACTGAACATAAATATATTGGTATTATATGTGGATTTTATGTATATTCATACGAGTATACAACAAATAAAAAAAAAAAAAAATATGGAAAAATGCAGAATCAAGCATTAACTCTATTTATAAGGAGTTTAAATTTATTTTAAAATGATTGATTTATCAACAATATCAATCAGAATCCGTTTAAGTATTGAATTGGTAATATATATATATATATATATATTTAATATGATGCCCAAAATGTATTTGATATCAATCATAAGATGTTATCAGCATATACTAATAGTAATTTACTTCAAAGACATAAAAGATCCTTTAAAATGGCATATTGTATGTACATATGACATGATGTCAGATTTACTGACCCAAAAATGTATTAATAAATATATATGTATATATTCGTATATATAACTATGGGGCTGATATCATATAATTTCCATATCTATTGTTTATGTAATATGGGGTTAAATTGACAAGATGACTGTCAAAATCATTGTATACTTACTATACCTGAAATGTTGCTCTATTTCAACACTTAAAATATACCTAGTATGGTGTGATGACAAATGATATCAAACATCGTTGAAGAATTATTATATAATCATAAAATAATGGTGACGATATACAATGTGTGATTTGATAGAAAATCTCTGCGTGTATCTCTGAAATGTACAATGTATATATATATGTAAATGATCGATGATCTTTGTCAATATTTAAATACTCGTAATTTCTATGCATCACTTTGTTAATCTACGTAACTTAACTTATTTTACCTCCACGTAATACCGGAAATACATTCCTGGCAAAGTTTTAAAAATGCTATATATGTTGTATTTGTCGAGTATATAGGTGAAATAGGTCACAGTCACAAATATTTTATACATTTCTACATTTAAATCAACATCAAATGTTAAAATATATACATTACTTTAATTTGTGAGAATCTTTAATATAATTCACGAATTCAAATCTACCTATTTTTTCCCAGTGTTTTATTCGGTTATCGATTCTTAATATTTGCCTCATCCAAATACTGTTGTCTGTACTATTAACAAAATAATGTACAAAGTGAATGATGTCCTTTTACTGCTTTATATTCACTGTCGTGTCCAAACTAATTCATATAATCATGAGAAATTTAATTAAATAATGGAAAATCAAACTTACATGCGTATGCCCATTATGTAACAATTGTCATTCTAATTTTATTTATCGTAATCTGCGGTGTATTAAACTTAAATGCTGTAAATGTACATTTATTGTATTTAGTGAAAGACAAAAATACAATAAAATAGAATTTCCATTTGGAAAATATTATATACTCGTACAATTAATTAGGAATGAAAAATTCCCAAATTTTCTAAAGCAATTACGACCACATTAAAATACAAGTGTGCTTTGAGAAGTAGTGAGCCTACCTAAGAAAACACAAATTTAGTTGAATTTATTTTTCGAAATAGTCCGCTTTTATGCTCTGTACACTTAGTTCAAGGTTTTTTCCAATTTCATTTCGATTTGCTAGTAATACAAAATAGGTGTTAGTTGCAGCTATATTAATTCATCATTCGACCCAAATCTCTTTCTTCTGAGCCATTTTTTATGTTTTGAAGCAAAAAGAAATCACAAGGTGCTAAATCTGTAGAATATACGGTTGATGCGAAAGCAATTCGTAACGTAATTCATCAAATTTTCGTTAAGTTTTCTATGATAAATGAGCTGCTCCATGATAAACAAGAGAAACGTATAATTGGTTGTAATAATATAATATAAAGAGAATTGCAAAATAGTTGATATCTCGTACCTAGAATTTTCGCTTAAATTATTTGTATGGGAGGTACTTGAATGCAGCAGTACTCCAATTTTTCTCACCACCGAACTATCGCTCACAAATGAGATTAAAATGACGAGTACATAATTTCATGGCGATATGTCAAAGCAATCTCAAATTATCGTGCACAATATACATAGGAGGTATTTCAAGAAGTAATCTGATTAAGCTTATACTCCCACACATTCTTTCAAATAATAATATCAGTTATCTATGCAAAATTTTAAGTTTGTATGCATTATACAAACAATTTTAATCTAAAAGGAGTAAAAAGTTTGTATGGGAGGTACTTAAAGCAGTACTCCAATTTTCCTCATCTTCGAACTTAGCCTCACAATTAGATAAAAGTGACACGTGCAAAATTTTATAGCGATAACTCGAAGCATTCTCAAGTTATCGTGCGCACAGACGCATGGGCGAACGGACGGACGGAAGGACGGACTTTTCAACTTTTTAGGCCCTGGGAACGAAGTTTCAAGGGTCTATTGTATTTGATTCCGTTCATGTAAAGCCAAGAAATAAACATCTCAGAAAAAAAAAAAATACACAGAAGTGCTTATAATTGAAAAAAAGTTCGTCCGTCCGTTCGTCCGTCCGTCCGTCCGTCCGTGCGCACGATAACTTGAGAACGCTTTGAGATATCGCTATGAAATTTTGCACATGA
>JANSTX010050727.1:0-11731 GCA_027564355.1 Penthetria funebris | reverse complement strand
TATCAATTAATCCCAATATTGAATGTAAGAGGCTTATTAAATTCAGCACAGCAGTTATTTCCTCTACAGAATAAGGTCAGCCTTGCATCTCCCAACCAAGGTGTTTGGGATATGCGAGGCAAACAATTTTTCACCGGTGTCGAGATACGTGTATGGGCAATTGCGTGTTTTGCACCACAACGAACAGTACGCGAAGATTCACTACGGAATTTTACACAACAATTACAAAAGATTTCAAATGATGCTGGTATGCCAATTATTGGACAACCATGTTTTTGTAAATATGCAACTGGTCCAGATCAAGTTGAACCAATGTTTAGATACTTAAAGAATAGTTTTAATTCATTACAACTTGTTGTTGTTGTTTTACCTGGAAAGACACCTGTTTATGGTAAAATAAAATTTAATTTAGTTTTTTTTTTCGTACAATAAAAAAATACACATATTTTATATTAGCTGAAGTTAAACGTGTCGGTGATACTGTATTAGGAATGGCAACACAATGTGTTCAAGCTAAAAATGTTAATAAAACATCACCACAAACATTATCAAATTTATGTTTAAAAATAAATGTTAAATTGGGTGGAATTAATTCGATTTTGGTACCATCAATTAGACCAAAGGTATAACAATTAAAAATTAAAAATAAACAAAAATAGATTAAATATATTATGTATATGTAAATGCTCAATATTTATTATAATTGATTTCTATCGAATAGGTATTCAATGAACCGATTATATTTCTTGGTGCAGATGTTACACATCCACCGGCCGGTGATAATAAAAAACCATCAATTGCAGCTGTTGTTGGTTCAATGGATGCACATCCGTCACGTTATTCGGCAACTGTCCGTGTACAACAACATCGTCAAGAAATTATCCAAGAATTAAGTAGTATGGTTCGTGAATTACTTGTAATGTTTTATAAATCAACTGGTGGCTATAAACCACATAGAATTATATTGTATCGTGATGGTGTTTCTGAAGGTCAATTTCCTCATGTTTTACAACATGAATTGACGGCTATTCGTGAGGCATGTATAAAATTGGAGGCAGACTATAGGCCAGGTATAACATTTATTGTTGTACAAAAACGCCATCATACACGATTATTTTGTGCTGATAAAAAAGAACAAAGTGGTAAATCGGGTAATATACCAGCCGGTACAACAGTTGATGTGGGTATTACACATCCAACTGAATTTGATTTTTATTTATGCAGTCATCAAGGTATTCAGGTAAATATTTTGTTTTTATTGTTTTTTTTTTATTTTTATAACTCTCACTACATTGGTTTTTTTGGTATAATAATTTTTCTTATTTTGTCATTTTACAGGGCACAAGCAGACCATCACATTATCATGTACTTTGGGATGATAATCATTTTGATTCTGATGAATTACAATGTCTTACTTATCAACTTTGTCATACTTATGTGAGATGTACAAGATCCGTTTCTATACCGGCACCAGCATATTATGCTCATTTAGTTGCATTCAGAGCAAGGTAATTTTTATAGTTTTCAATTTTATTGTTAATAAATTATGGTTGCCTATATTTATTCATCTTTACTAAAATATCAATAAGGAATTCCTTTTTTATGATTTTTTTTTATTACTTGTAATATACATAATTCCTCTTCCCACATTTTATCTCCGTACAAATAAATTATATTGAAATTACGCTTGCAAAAAATTTCATTTCGATACGTTGAAGTGTACTCAAGTTGTCACGTACCGCACATGATCTAAAATGCTAACTAAAAATATCAAATATAAATGACGACTAAATGTCTAAGAAGTAAGCGCCACAATTAGACATTATGTCGCTATTGACAATTCTAAACGTTATTGAACACCAGTTAAAGCGAAAGGTCAAGTTCAAGTATGCACATGAAATAAGAGAAAAAGAAATTTATTTTTAGTACTATAGCCGATAGTTTTACTCTTTACAAATTATATTCTAATTCACGATAAGACTAATATTTAAATAATATTGCCGTCCTTATCATACGCTAGCATATAATCGCACCGTCGCATGCAACATTATATTATTTATATTACTTATTTTATGAATTAAATGTTTAGTTCGGCAGCTGCTGGTGTTACATACTGTGATGTATGATAAATTCAATTCAATTATCCTTTATTTAATAATACCTAATATTATAAACAAAATTACAATTTGTAATAATTAATTATTTAAATGTGACATCTCCTCGTACTTTCAATGCTTATTGTACACATGTTAACTTTATTGAAATAGATGTTTGAATATGTTGATCCAGGATCTGGTGAGAATTAGGTAGGGAATACAACTATGGGAAAACGGATTAACAAAACCAGTTTATATTGAGAAATAATGATAGAAAGATTGGGTATAGATATACCATAACCATACTAACATATTGATAAAGTACAATTACTTTCAGTCGGAATTATTTTAACTAATCCTAAGGAAACCCGTTTAGAGATACATCTAAATTATTTAGAAGATTGCGAGAAGTATAGATTAATGATACTAGACTGCATATAAATTTCATGTTATCCATAGGTACCTATAGCGGATTGATGGCAACGAGAAAGTCAAGCTAATATGGACTATTGTGAAGAACAAAGTCGAAATATTGATATTCCTAGGCTAGCGCATACACCATGATGAGAAACTAATAATGTAATTTGAAGTATGAACCGAAAATTACACTTAGACTTTTATAATAGTCTCTGGTACTCTAAAAACAAAATTATTTTGGTATTATCGCTTTGTGACCAATAGAGTGTCCGACTATAATCGAGGTTATTCAACGTATCTTTTACTTCCCGCGGTGTCGCCGGTAACTCTTTCACGATTCATGTCAGTAATGAGATCCAGACATCTTACCAATAAACTATAAGTAGCTGGGAATTTATGCATTATTCTTCTGTAATGATATGATTTTTTTTATTACTTGTAATAGCATAGTATATAAATTCTAATTATATAGCACATTCATCCTAGTCACCTTTTATTGGATCCAATTTTTATACAAATGAAATCGAATTCGATAAAAATCGGATGAAATTGGGTCGAGTGAACGGGAAATTTCATCGGATTTTCATCCATTTCGATTTCATTTCGATAAAAGTTGGATCGTGTAAATGGGCACCTAATTTCAGAGTTGTATGTTGTATGTCTTGTGTCGCCACACAAGTTTAGTTAGGATCAACACCACAAAATTAAATTGAATTCCTGACTAAGTGATTTTAATACTATAGTGATCATTAGGAGAACATAGTTTAATAATATCATCAATTCAATCACGATTCGAATTTTTGCGACCGTAAATTAGGAAATAATATCCAAACCATCAACGTCGCACTTAAGTTGTCGACTTCGCTTACGATAATTGTATGTGTTGTGTTGGTTTTCAAACTATAGTTAACTCAGTTAACTGAATGTCATTCCTAAATAGACACAGTAAAGTAAAATTTACCCGTCGTGGTAGTGCAGTGGTTAAAGCACTAGACTAGAACGGCGGTAGACCCGGAGTTCAAGCCTCACTGTAGACAAAATTTACAAAAAAGAATTGTAAATTGTAAATTTAACACTTTGTGACTTAACCAGAGGTTGAAAAGACTATTTGGGCCAAACTGGCCTTGGTCGTTAAAGAAAAAATAATAATAATAATAAAGTAAAATTTTAATGTGTGACGTAGTAAATTTTACTCAGGCATTTATTTATCCTCTACCACCTGTTAATACTTGTTTTTTTTTTTTTTGAATTACAGATATCATTTAGTTGAAAAAGAACATGATTCTGGGGAAGGGTCACATCAAAGTGGATGCTCTGAAGATAGGACGCCAGGAGCTATGGCTCGTGCCATAACCGTTCATGCAGATACCAAAAAAGTTATGTATTTTGCTTAAATACTATCAAATAGGTATTTTATTATTATTTTTTTTAATTTTTTAAATATTTATAAGTATGAAGTTCAACATAAAATCAGAAATATTATATTATTATTTTAAAAAATTATTTTATAAAATTATTTTAAAAAATTATTCCAAGTATTCGAAATGCATAGAATATTTATAAATTGTAAATATACATGCATCTGATTTTTGGTTTTTAAATAAAACACGTAACAAATGTCAAGGTTAATAATTGTTTTTACTATTTTATTATACTATTTGTAATTTTTACATTAAATTTAAATGGGTATAATGAGTGGGTATAGGGTTGTATCATAAACATATAACTCGAATAAATAATAAAAATTAATCCTTTAAGATGAAAAATATTTGAACTTTTGAAATTAAAATTAAAACTAATGAAAAAATAATAAAAAAAAAACAATGAAAATACACTCGTGTATATCAAATTAATTATTTTTATATATAATAATTAACGTATATTACAAAAAACACGGGGTATGATCACTCGATAGGGTTATAAATAATTTATATTTATATTTATTAAAGAATTCAAACATATTCATATTTTTGGAACAATAGAACTCAGGTAAGTCAGCTAAAAATTTATATGTGTTTAAGAAGTAAAATAAAAAAAATTAATAAATAAAAATAAAAATTGCTTATTTGTTTGCCCTTTTTATTTTATAGAAACTTAAAGGGTTAAATGTTTGCTTAAACTTTTTAAAACCAATTATTTGTTATTATTAGAAAATAATAATTAATTATTAACAATACTTTGCCTTAATTTAGTTATAATTTTTGTTTATTTATTTTTTAAATTTTTTTTTAAAATTTTATAAATGATGTAGAATTATGGCAGTTGAATACTCTTTATAGTACATTGAAATTAATTATACATATCTTATGCGATGAAGGTGATATAAATTTTACATAAGACTCTGGTTTATTTAATTTGTAAACCAGTTAAGTAAATAAAATCTGAAATTAATGTATGTTGTAGATGAAATGGTTTCTCAGCATTTCAAGTGAATCAAATTTTGGTGTATATGGGTGTGCGATGAAATTAAATCAAATCAAATCATTGCGTATATATATATATAAGGCGTCAAATACGACTATGTTTTATTTCACATCAGAGCTAACATTAGCAAACGTTTCCATAATATAAACAAAATGCTATGCTTTGAAATTTCTTATCAATAGTACAGAGTAGAATACGTAAATTTTGAAAAAATATTTTATAAATATCATACATTTCAAAAATTTAAAATTTCGCTCATCAGTTCAATTCGATTAATAACAAGACCATAACGAAATCTTTTTCAGAAATCATTAATGGGATATTTTATTAGTGTGTGTCTATAGGGCAACTTTTTCTATGTGAAATTATTTAAATTTATTAAACTGATTATGAGTTAATTAAAGATTATTCAACGAATTAATTGAAATTTTTATTTGTTAATGCATGATATATTTATTTATTCGAACATTATTTTAATTATTATATAATGTAAAATTAAAAGGCTTAGAGTCTAATAATTTTATTATTTTGTATACACTTCGAATTTTTCTTCTTCCTCAGTATAAAATCATAATTTATTGTTTATATTTTAAATTAAGATTTGAAGTTAATATTTCTTGTTAACTATAATTTTATACTGAGGAAGTAGACAATATGACATTTGAAATGCATAAAAAATAATTAAAAAAAAAAAATATATAAAACTAAACCTCTTTTAATTAAATATCTCCATATCATTTAGTGAGAAAATAATAATTTTAATTATATAAATTAATATATGCTATCATCTCATTTAAATTATCAGTTATGCAACTAAATACTTCAATTGCTTAAATTCTACATCATATAATACACGTTTATAAATAAAATTAATATTTAAACTTGTACCATAAATTATAATTATTAAACTAATTAATTAATTGTGACCTAAATACCCAAACTGAAAAAAGCTGAATTTTATTTTTATTAATAAAATTATAAAATAAATAGCATAAACTAATTAAACAGTGCATATAAACAAAAGAACTAAATATGTAAAAATGAAAAAAAAAAAAATATTAACAATTATATAAAATTTCATCGATAATACACAACAACCAAATTAAAATAAAATGATCTAATAATTAGTAGTACTTAAGTTAATTTGAATATTATACAAAAACACAAAATACTAAATTTTAATTAATTAAATATAATTAAAATGAAACAAAAGCAAATAAACAAAGTAAAATGAAGCAAAATTAATATGTAATAAAACCACCAAATAATTTTAAATATATTATAAAATTTAATAAATTAAAAAATGCAGAAAATGAAGAGATTAAAAATTAGGATAATCTCAATAAGTTTTAAACAAATAGTAAAAGATATTGTTGTGAAACAAAGTTTTAGTATTTAATTAAAAAAAAAAAGGAAATGAAAAAAAAATCAAAAGTCACCAATAAAAAGAATAGAAGTTGTTATTTATTTCATAAAGTAGATATAATTAATTACTGATTATTTTATTTGTTTATTTTTTTTTTTAGTGTCAACAAATCTATAATGGACAATATTCTTTAATTTTAATAATTTTGTATAATTTTATTAAGCTCAATTAAATGCGTAGATAATCTAAGATTTTATTAATAGAATAGAATTGATATATATCAATGAGTACATATGATATATTATCATTGACAATCGTATTAAAAATAATAATTTATATTATGTTTTTATAATTAAGTTTTACTCAAATGTACACCTTCCGTATATATATACGAGTATATATTCATAAATGCAATTTAAAGAAAAAAGGGCAATAAATTGTTAACAATTTAAATATCGACTTTATTGGCTTGGCACAAATTTGTTTCTTTGAGTCAAATTTAATTATTAAAAATTATTTAATATACATTTTATAAAAATGTTATTAGTAATTTATAATTAATGTCATTTGAATTAATTAAAAAACTAAAATAATAAATAATATTAATAATTACGCAAATACGATAACTTGAATAGTACTTACCACATAATAATATTTAAAATGAAAATTACAATAATAAATAGTTGTAATAATAAAAAAAAAATTTAAAAAAAATAATAATAATACAATAACAATATAATAATAATAATAAAACATATAATCATAATAAGAAAAATATTAATTATGGAATAACATTAAATTCAAAATATTTCTTTAGAAACTTATAAAATTATTTAACGATATAGTATTATAAAGACATATCATTATAGTGCTCATTTTACTGCCAGACGGTGGTATCTTCATTTTTCAAGCGTATTCAAATAAATGTATTAAAAGTTCGATTCCATCCGGTTTTAAGTAATACAACAATTGTTCTATATTATTGACCCAAAAAAACCAATTTCAAACTAATATTTACCTAATTATTAATGATGAATGATTAATAATTCAAAATAATAATTTTCACATAAGAAAGAATATTTCCTATGAAATGTATGATACTAATATAATGTCCAAGGATCTGTGACCATGTGTACATACACCAATGGTAATGTACATTGTTCATTTGAACTGTTGTCCCTAATGATCAATGTACCTTTTTTTAACAAAAAAAACAAATCCCGCATATCAGGGAACTATTTTGTAAATATTTTTAATAGATATATTTATATACTTATACTTATACTTATTTGTTGTTCGATTCACTACTTTTGATAATGAACGTTATCACTGTCCAAATTAAATGATACGTAACTTTTCGCGATGTGTTTCCCTCTCTGAACGCACAACAATTTTTACATTGCATTCGCAAAATTTTAAAAATGGTAAAAACAAACCAAAAACAAAAAAAAAAAAAGAAAGAAAAAAATAAGTAATCAAAAAAAAGTTTTTAAACCACAATGTTTAATAGTGAATTAAAAACAATAAAATATACTGATGAACATACCCTGAAAGTTTGAGCGCGCTGTCTAGTCTTCAAGTTACTGAATTTTCGTTTTGTAAGATTTATACGTTACCACCATAATATAAACAGAGGAGCTATGTACAATGTAAAGAATATTTTATAGATATTTTTCCATTTGCAAATAATGCAATTGCAATGCCATAAGTGGTGATAAACAACGTTTTCATTGTCCAGATTAAAGTTGCCTAACGCTTCGGGATGCACTTCTCTCGCTCGAAATCCACATCAATTTTATTATCGATTATCTTGTACGTACAGAAATTGAAAGAAATTTTTTTCTTCAACAAATTAAAATTTACATTATTGTTTAATTTTACATTGAAATAAAAAAATTAAATAAAAAAAAAAAACGTACCCTATGTAACCTTGGTGCATAAGGGTTAAGTTGAGATGAAATGATGGAAAAGACAAAATTGCAGTTCCCATTTCTTATGCCTCTAGCATAATTTCCACAGATTGTATAAATTAATGTTTTTAATTTAAAGATACACTTTGAATATCTAACTATTTTTTTTTCATTTATATGTTGTATCATATCTTGAATTTTATTAATATATCTACTCTGTAAGACTGTGATTATAAGTTGGGGTAAATTGAAAAATTTACGACTTCAATAGACTATATTTAATTTTACCTCAATTTTATTTTATTTATCAATTTGCAAATAAATAAACCACCACATGTTCTCTTACAATAAACGGGACTCAAGTCATAATTGAGAATTTCAACACCGTATTACCAATAAATGTCCGAAATGAAATGCGATTTGAAAGACTAATATTTAATTTGCAAATATTCCTGACTTTAATATTATATAAATTAAGATTCATTTGCGAAACAACACATTTTGTGTTGACATTTTTTCCATTGTAAAAAATTAAGGCGAATATGTCAGTAGTATTTTTGGAGTTCATTGTCTAATCCATCCATTTAGTGCATATGTTTATAATTAATTTCATGAAATTATTGAAATAATTTCATTTTCATAATTTTTGTGAAAAAAAGTGTGTCAAATTGATAACAACAATTGTTTTCGAAGGGTGACCTGTGATATATTTGACCTTGTTTTCTTTTTTTTTTTTTTTTTTGCTATGATGTAATGTTTTTTTTATTACTATTGAGCTTAAAATGCTCAATTAAACAACACTGCCATTCGATTTTAATAAAATAAATTCTGTATACTTAATTGCAATACATAAATACAAACATTATTTGGTAGGTAAATCATTGAATTCCATTTAGGAAAGTGTAAATTTGTATGATTTAAATTGCACGATTTAAATATAGGTTTTTGTAAATTAACATTACTTTGATCATGTAACCGTCCATACTATTATTTCAAACAGAATATATTTATTTTGATTTTCAATCAATGCCATGAATATAAACAATCAATCACATTAAAGATTATTTCCGTGAAGTAAAAGGTCATGTATGTATTTTTGATCTGAATAATTTTATAAGTTTCTAAAATATAACAAGTTTTTTTTTTTTGCTAGCTTTCATGCTATTTTTATTATGACGCGTTTTAATCAGCTTTACTAACGTAATTTACATTAATTAATATAAGCAAAAATTGACATAATATTTCATTATTAATTCAAAACTATTTATTTTTATTGATATATTTATCTAATAAAGGGAAAAAATCAAAACGGTTTCAGTAGAAAATTATAATATAATTAAATGTACGTCACTATCACTATATGTATAAATAATAAGAATATCTTCTTATTTTTATGTTTGTAAATTTATAAAAAAAATGCCATTATTAATTCTGTGTATAACTAAATTCTGATATTATCAAGGATAAGTTCTTCAATAAATTATTATAGGATTAGTATAAGACATTTTAACTATATTATGGAGCTGTCGAGAATCTAAAGATAAGTTGAAGAATTTACACTCTTATGTTAATCAGACAATCTGTGTGAATATCATCATTACCAGAGACGCAATCACTCATTGCCTACCTAACCTTAATGAATAATTTAATTGAAATTTGCTTTTTTTTTTTTAAGAAATAAATAAATACTACCGTTAAGTTTCTTTATTGTATTTTATAATTATTAATAAGAATCAATAAATTACCAATAAGGAAAATTATGAAATGAAAACAAAGTGTCAAAAACCAATAATGTATTATTTTTAATTTTATTTTTCTTTTTTTTTTTATTGTCAATACATTATAATTATATTATACATTAATATTATGTCCATTAAGGACATCGGAAAAAAAGGACAAAATTAGAAAATATTAATGCAAACGAATAAAAAAAATATGATTTTCTATTTTTTTTTTTTTTGAAGATCATGGCTAAGGCTAATCTATAATTTATACAGTTAATACGTACAATTTACCTCTAGCTATTAAAAAGTCATTAAAATATTTTATATAATACACATACTAATTATCTGATAAATCATTTTGATAATTTTGTAAATCTCTAATTAGATCTCTGACAGTATGTATCATTTTGATTAAATATTGTCAATCAACTGGTCTGGTATCTTTTATAGCTAATTTTTTATTATTTTTTTGTTTTTACCATGAAAACAAAATTTTTTTTTTTTAAAAAAACGGTGAATTCCATTTTTTTTTTGCCGTAAATTCATAATCTCTATTGATTATATTGATATTCGAAATTCACACTCGTGACTTGCAGGCTATTCGCCGGTGTAGGTTCACTAATTTAATTATGTGTAACTGTATGGGAAATGAAAACAAAATGATTTAATATTGTTGATAAATGTTTTATTTAATGTTGGGAATCAGTTAAATGTAGCCTCTCCGTTAGCCTCACAAATGCGGTCTCTTTTTTTTATTTTTAAATAATATTTTGTCACATTTTCACAAATTTAACCGTATTTCAATTTCATAAATTTCTTCACTAATGTTTTATTTTTAAATTGATCAAATGTTTTTAGTTTACTTTAAAATATTCTGAAATAAATGTTTGCAGTTGTTTTGATCTTTTAAATTTAGTTCAATTAACGTTGTGCTAGTACATGGTGAATTAAACATTGTAATAGAGAATTTTTATATTGGAAACTAATGCAGTTTTTCGGTTTATATTAGGATGTTATGCGTGTATAAAAAATAGTAAAATAACATTGTAATGTTGTGGCTGCTGAAAACGATGATCAGAATTACGTATATGCTGTTTGTTCATATTCTGAGTACCGTACTTTTAAAAAAATGAATACTAAATGGCGAATAGCCTCTATACATGGCCAAGTGTACTCAAATATAAAAAATAATCAATTAATTTTGTTCTAAAACATAACCCTAATCTTAATTATGAAATTGCATAATATAGTTATATTTTTTATGCATTTTTTTTGTTTTTGGAAATGCATCATCACAATGTAGAATGACTTTTGTATATCAATTTATCGTTTCTTTACTTTTGAATCGATCCAAAAATTCGACCTAAAATTGTAAATGAATAAACTCTTGAGGTAATATTATTTGATGTTATTAATTGCCAACGTCCTCCTCATGATGTCTTTACAATTAGCAGGATATGATTGTTTGTCAAAAGTTTCTGTATGCAAAACGTTAAAATGATTAAATGATAAAATGATCTATAGTGATTGAAGGTACTGATACGAGTACACATTTTCTTTTGTCAGATCGCGTAAGACAAGATCACTTTTACTAAAATATGTTTTCATGCGTTAAAAACTATTTAAATAATTTGAAGATTTCAATTTTTTTTTTTTTTATAATTAAATTTAATTTTTAATTTATTTAGTTATGAAACAAATTTCAACTTCTATTCAAATTAATAAATTATATACAACAACGGGGTTATATTATTATATTTTATGAATAAAATAGTGTTCTAGTTAGTAGTTATT